>KV419404.1:644065-945611 GCA_001630475.1 Sistotremastrum niveocremeum HHB9708 | reverse complement strand
GATCACAATGTCTGTCATCATCTCCGTAGACCAATGCTTCAAGGATCAGGATATAAGCTTGGCTAAACGGCTGTTCAAGCAAGCAGTGACCTCAATCAGTTCTAATGTGATGCCAATCCAGATTCCAGAAGCATAGCAGGTGCGTTCTTCACCCCGCATGTCACATCTTCCTCGATTGACGACTGCTCACAAGTCACTGTCTTCTCATATTTTGCATTCTTCATTATTCTTCTGTGCTCTCTTGTTATCCCCCCTCGCCTCTTGATTGTCACCTACGCTACAAGCTCTCGTCCTTGTCAAACTGCCGTATCCGCGCGTCGACAAGCAGGTGTATAACTGTCGGATGTTTGAAGGCAAGACGGGCTCAAAAACAAAGGTGATGCAACAATTACTCCAGAAGCCACTCAACTACTCTATGTCATATTGCCTCAGCGTAGTCATCAATGCCCTCGGACTGTCCCCAATCATCCAGAATCTCCTTGCGATGACTTCAGCTTCTCACCTCCTTCGACAATTCCATTCTAATCTGTCTGGATCAAACACGATTTCTGTACTCATAGAGGGAGCAGAGCTGACGTGACAAGAACGATCTGGTCGGACCGGCAAATTTGGTGTATTATGTGCAGTGACTACTCTCTCGAAGAACGCTCTTTGCCTGTGACTAATAACTGCTGGTCAGGTTACGGCTAAGGTTGCCCATGGGCTGGGTGTCACCCGGGTACCCGCAAAAGGTACCCGACACTAGGTATCTGCCGCAGCCAAACCCGGCGGATACGAGTTTGGATTTCTGGAACGACGGGTTACCCGCCATACCCGCGGTAATTAATATATATATTGCTTAAATTCATAAATATATTATATCATCATCATCACGTGGTGTGTTGACCGTAAGCGGCACTCTTGACCATCGATTGGGCGCCTCTTGGGCTCTGCAGCTTCAGCGTCACATCACCTTCGTCCATTAACATCCTATTCACGATATCTCACATCGTTATCACCACGGACGTGCCAAAATCTATTCTTGTCGACCTTTCCAATCGTCATCAACAAAGTTCTCTTGTCCCATTTCCACTTTTTCTCTCTCGCATCTGAGTCGTTTCCGTTGGCTCCTCAAGTCAAGCACGGGTAATCAAGATCGTCTTTCGTGTGTCAGTATCGGGGCTCTGGAGCTGTCTGGTGGGACAAGATGATCGTTGATGTGATAAGGGCCATGATGTGTTTGGGTGTGTTTTAAATCGTCATTTCGTTTCTTGTACTAACTCTATTTCTTACTTACATTGCGTCCTCCACATGCTCTATCTCATCTCGCCTTTGATTTCTCCTTGCATGGCACCTCACTTTCCTTCGACATCTACGTTTCTCTTGTCATCCGATTGTTGACGCGTCGCCATTTACCCCTCCAGTCGGAACCTTTGCCCTTGACGACGCGGCTTTCATCCTCAAGATGCCGCATCTGGATCAATTCCTCAATTCCCCCTTGCCTGCTTTCCTCCATGGGACTCAAGTGTGTACATGAACAGGTATAGAGTGCAAATACTGGGGCACGTTGGTTTGAGATCGTATGTTGACATCACTTCTCTGCCTATTTGTCCACTCATTCGAGCCCGTCTCTCTTGCATTGTAGCGTCCATCTTGTCCTCCAGTGTGATTGATAAATTTGGTCTTTAGTCCCACTCACTGCAATGCCCATGTACGTACTCTCTCCACTCTCCTGCCGTTATTGATGGGTTGACGGGTACCTGCAGGGTCTACCCACGGGTTGCAGGTACTTGGGGGGCAGAAACCTGCCGGATACGGGTTTGACTTCCAAATTTGAGGCAGGTACCTGTACCTGTGGGCAATCTGTCAGGTTGCCTGCCAGTTTGCCCTACAGTCACACAGATTGTACTTTGGAACTCTCTTCTAAAATAGAGTTCCAAAGTCCAATCTACGTGACTGCAGGCAAGCACAGGTTGTGGTGGGATTGTGACTGGTTAAACTCTTCATCTAGGGTCTGAAAGTCCAGTCACAAATGGACTTTTTCCATTTTTGCCTGTGACTACTTCTGAAAAAATTAGACCTACTAATTGTACTTTTGAGCGCTCAGGAGCACTAAAAAGTACTCAAAAGTACAATTAATAGGTCTAATTTTTTCTGAAGTATGATGAATATGTGGCCATACCCACTTGAGACCTAAAATTAAGGATGTTAAACGAGTATATCTTGCGGGTATGGGTACCTGCGCAGAAATTCAGAATCCATACCCACATCTGCCAGGTATTTTGACATGGGTACCTGCTACCTGTCAGGTATACCCACAGATATTCAGAATATATTTCCTATTTTTAAAACAATTTTTTCGAGCTGTTTGAGCAATTTGGAGCCATAAAAAATTTGGGGTATCTGAAGACCTATGGGTGAGGCAGGTACCTGTGGTGAAAATTTCCCAGAACCAATACCTGCATCTGCCGGGTATTGATACATGCAGGTATTGTGTGTACGGGTACCTGTCCTTGGCGGGTACCTGTGGCAGGTACCCGGGCATGCAATACCGGGTACCACTCATCTAACATCCTTACCTAAAATACCTTGGGTATGCTGCTATAATTCCAGTTCAGTGAGCATTGGACAAGCTACAACTCGTATTGCCCGTTAGGGTTGCACCTCTAGTATGTAGATTTTCTGGGCAACACCAGGGCAAATTCGCACTGGCAGACCTTCTATCCTACCCAACATCGAACGGACCCTGACCCATCAGCCGAACATCAGGACCTCACACGGGCAACCATGCTAATAAGCAAATCACTCTCGGCAGTGCAAATACCGTTCAATTCACGCGATGTCGTGATTGCTAGGGTACCCACCCCTGCAGCCGCCCTTCTAGTCATCAATGTATATAACGACGCCAAACATTCAAACACTATCAGAGCTATCCGCACCTTCCTCGGCTTCCGCCACCTTGATATCCCAGTACAAGACCCACCGTTACCAGAGTACGTTGTACTACTCGGGGACTTCAACTGACATCACCCAACCTGGGACGACCCGCGAAATCATCAACTCTTTACCAGTAGCAACCTCAGGGACGCCAAGCTGCTTATCGAACTTACGTCAGACTATGGCTTGGAAATGATCCTCCCCGCAGAGACACCCACCTTCCAATCTTTGGCAGCTCACAGCCTGACGCGGCCCGATAACGTTTACGTGTCCGAGGAACTGGTCGAGACGGTCCTCTTTTGCGACACCAAACCGGAGCTCAGGCCAGCTGGGACTAGTGTTTGAAAGTCAGGTTAAGTTAGGTTATAGGCACCTCGGAGGCCCTAACCGTAACCAAACCGCGGTTATGGTTAATGGGTTTTGCTGTAACCTATAACCGCCAACGGTCACGGTTAAGCCAAAATTGGGTGACCATGACTTGACTTTGACCGGTTAATGCGGTTATGACCTCAAAAAAGTCATAAATCTCCACTTTTTACTACTTAAACTAGGTTATTGGACCTCATATATGATGTATATGGCAAGCAGAACACATCGGAAGGCCTGGGGAAGGCTGTAGACAAGGATCTACCCATGTTGGTCAAGGCAAGCGGTCAAGGATTTCCGGGAGGTCCATGACTGTGACTTGACCACCAGCTCTGAGCCATGACCATTAACCATGGTTAGGTCACAAATGGTTAAGTTACGGCTAAGTCGCAGTTATTTGGCGGTTAAGTGACCTGACTTGCAAACACTAGCTGGGACGGATCACTTCCCAATCATCACAGAACTTTTGGTGGACCCTAAGAGAGTTCTGGATCAGCCTAAACGCAACTTCAGAATGGTTGACTGTAGGGATAGCAACAAATACCGCAAAAATACAGGTACTCGTGGGTACTCAAGTACAGGTACCTGCTTACTAAGCAAACACGAGTCCAGATACGGCCCGCTCTGGGAAAAAAATTCAAAATACAGGTACCCGTAGGCAGGTACCTGTGTTTTTTGGCAGAGGGACTCGCGGGTACCTGAGTACGAGTCCACCATTTTGGCCCAAAATCAGAGGCAGATACGAGTCCACGGCCTGAAAAAAAACCGCAGGTACCTGCGCACAGGTACCTGAGTCCACGACTATATACTCGTTGCTATCCTTAGTTGACTGGCCAGAATTCCGGGATGTTCTGGACGGTCAGCTGGCCGCTATACGTCTGCCCCACCGCATCGAGTCCAAGGACGATTTCCAGCTTACCTACTCCGAGCTCAGTCAAGCAATAGACGCTACTGTTAATGAGAAGGTCCCCTTATCGAAGCCCTCGCCGTACCAGAAGCGCTGGTGGAATAGCGAGCTGTCTGAGAAGCGAAAGGCACTCCGCCGGCTAGCTCGGAAATCCTACCAGAACAAAGAAAATCAGGAGCATCCCTGCCATGTGGACTACCGCCGCGCTCGTAACCAGTTCACGGACCTCATTCGGCGTACTAAGAAGGATCACTGGGAAGATTACCTGGAAGGTCTCAACCACCAGAACCTGTGGACCGCTCACCGCATGGTCTCCAACCCCTCAACGGACGGCGGAAAAACCAGAATTCCCACGCTTGTGGTTCTGGACGAGGAGGGCAATAAGCGCGAACTCAACGACGACGACGAAAAGAGCCAGGCTTTTTTCTGGACTTTCTTTCAACGGCCCCCCCCCCCCCACTGAAGAGCCCCCAAGGCGGTTCTATTCCACATCCCCAGCAAACTTCAGGCTCATCACAGCAGAGCAAATTCATCGAGCCATCAAAAAGCTGAAACCTTACAAAGTCCCCGGACGTAACGGAGTTGCTAACGTTGTCTTCAAGCAATGCGCGGATATGCTAGTCCCATTTATGCTCCCTCTCTTCTGAAAAAATTAGACCTACTAATTGTACTTTTGAGTACTTTTTAGTACTCCAGAGCGCTCAAAAGTACAATTAGTAGGTCTAATTTTTTCAGAAGCTCTTCCAGGCTACCTTCGACTCAGAGCTCGACGTCTACCCGGACGAATGGAAGGACTCTGTCACCATTGTACTCCGAAAGCCGGGCAAATCGGACTACTCTAAGCCGAACTCCTACCGGCCCATAGCACTGCTGGACACCATGGGGAAAATCCTCTCATCATGCGTTGCCGAAGATCTTGTCTGGATGGCCGATAAATATGGGCTGCTCCCCCGCACTCATTTCGGATGCCGACCCGGAAGATCTACAGTGGACTCCCTGCATTATGTTACCAGCAAAATCCGCAGAGCTTGGCAGCGCAACAAAGTTGCTACACTCCTCTTGCTGGATGTTAAGGCTGCCTTCCCAAGCGTTCGGCTAAGCTGGCTAATTCATGACATGAGGACTCGGCTTGTTCCCCAAGAATACACGGAATGGCTGGTAAGATGACTTCGAGATCGGGGCACAACCATGATCGTCGATGAGCACGTCTCGGAACGCATTATGCTCGAATGCGGGATCGATCAGGGTTGCCCCCTATCAGCCATACTCTTCCAGTTCTGCAACGCTGCCTTACTCCAAATGGTGGACGAAAAGGAAGAAGAAAGCGCTGTAGGCTATGTGGATGACGTTGCCGCAATAACGGTGGGCAAGGACTTCCAGGAATCCAACAATAAAATGAAGGACGTGATGGAACGCCCAGGCGGTGGATTCGAGCTAGCCCGGCAACGCGGGCTGGAATTCGCAGTGGAAAAATTTGCCGTCATCCTCTGTTCCAGAAAACGGGAGCCCGCAGAAGGACAGCCACGGAAAACGCAGCCAATCACTTGCCCAGACCTTGCCCTCGTAAACAGAGACCAACACTATCAGATCTCCCCCTCCGTCTTCGCCAGATTCCTAGGCTTGCTGATTGACCAAGAACTACGGTTCAAGGAACAAACAGCTCAAGCACTCAAGAAGGGAATGGTGTTCATTGGAGCCTTCCGCAGGCTCATCAAAATGACCCGAGGGACCTCTGCCATCATCATGCGACGCTTTTATCTCGCCATTGCGGTCCCGAGGATGTTATACGCGGCCAGCGTGTTCCTTTTCCCCCCCCCAAGCTGACAAAATAGGTTCCAAAGGTCACCTGAAGATGCTTAATCGAGTGCAGCGATATGCCGCTATCCAAATCACTGGAGCTATGTCCACCACCGCCACCGACGTAACCGAAGCACATGCCGCGCTCCTTCCCTTCCACCTTCTAGTTGACAAAGTCTGCCACCGAGAAGTCCTCCGCCTTGCCACCCTGCTAAAGAACCACCCATTGCACCCCATCGTCAACACCGCAGCAGCTCGAACAGGTGGCACATACAGATCCCCGCTGCAAGAACACCTCCTAACATACCATATCGACCCCAACGAACTCGAATGTATCCCATCCGTCAGTCTCTCCCCCAAATGGAAGCCAAAATTCACGTCCGAATGCTGTTTTGACAAGGATCAGGCCCTGGCAGCCCCGCAGGCGGGAATAGGCGAAACAGTCATATACACGGACGGATCATGTATAGATGAAGGGATCAGTGCAGCAGCCGTGCTATACGTGGACGGGGTATGCAGGGATGTAGCCCGCTTTAGGCTTGGCTCAGAGAGCAAGCATACCGTGTATGACGGGGAGCTGGTAGGTCTCATATTGGGCATTAATTTGCTGAAAAATGTCAACAGGGTTGGGCGGGTATTCATGAAGAGCGACAGTCAGGCAGCAATCCAAGCACTCTCCAGCGTCAAGCCGGGCCCAGGGTCCTACCTCCTTGACTTCTTCCACGATCATCTAGAGACGATCCAAAGGGGTGCCCCGCATTTAGATCTAATTGTCAGCTGGCTTCCTTCTCACCGTGGGATAGCTGGAAACGAACGATGCGATCTGGAAGCTAAGCAAGCCGCCAGAGGAGCTGATACGCCAACACCTTTCCTGCCTGAGGCGCTGAGCGGCTTGCTGCGAACCAGCAAATCCGTTTGTATTCAGCAATTCACGGCCAAACTCAAGGAGTCAGCAGCGAGGTTTCTAGCGGCCTCTCCGAGATATGAAAGACTGCACCAAATAGATCCCTCGCTGCCCTCCGACAGTTTTCTTAAACTCATAGGCAAGCTCCCGCGGCGGCAAGCAGCTCTCCTTGTCCAACTACGGACCGGACACGCACCCCTGGGGAAACATCTCTACGATATCCAGAGGGTCGACTCTCCAATCTGCGAGGCATGCAACATTGCACCAGAGACGGTTCTGCATTTTCTGGTTGATTGCCGGAAACGCGACGGGCACAGAGTGCCTCTAACGTTAGCGCTCGGAAGAGCCGCTAGATCAGTTCCTGTACTCCTAAACTCCCCCAATGCGCTGCCCCCCCTGTTCCAATATATCAACCGGACCAAACGCTTCAAGAGTGTCTTCGGTGACCTGTCCTAGGCTTATAACCGCTCCTCTCATGCATAACCCGCCCAACCCGACACCAGCCCTGCCCATAGACCAGCTTCTGAAAAAATTAGACCTACTAATTGTACTTTTGAGTACTTTTTAGTACTCCAGAGTAAGGTTCACAACAAGTACGTACTTGCCGTACTCGGGTACCCGCGGGCGGGTACCCGCGCTTTTTTTTCGACCCCCGTACCTGTACTTGCCTAATTTTTTTGGCCAAAATGCCGTACTCGTACTCGGGTACCCGCGAGTCCCCCTGCCAAAAAACACGGGTACCTGCGTCCGGGTACCCGTGTTTTTATTTTTTTTCTTCCAACGGGCTGTACCTGTACTCGCGTTTGCTTATGTAAGCGGGTACCCTTAATTTTGCCGTACTCGTTGGTATCCCTACTCCAGAGCGCTCAAAAGTACAATTAGTATGTCTGATTTTTTCAGAAGAGCCCCTCCAGACCTATCTTGACCGAACCACCCAAGCGCCTCACGCGCTTATTACACCCCTCGCCCCTGCCCGAAAGGGCCAAAGTGGCCCCCATTGCACCGAGGGGTCCCATACTCAGGCAGACAGCCAAGCTTAAAGCATTATAATCGCGCATAGTATATTATTGTAGTATTTATGTCTGACATAGGGCCCCGCCCTCACTGGACAATAAATGGGACCAAAAAAAAAAAAAGGAGTAGCAGGCAGCACTGCACAGATTCACTGGCAGTCGAGAGGGAGGGATGGGCAGCGGACTGGAGACAAACGACGGAGCAGAAGTGGAGCGGAGGAAAACGAGTCTTATTTCGCTAAGTCTAACTAGTGTACTAAGTAATCCCCCCCCCCTTCTATGTAACTTTCCTCAAGCCCTTCTGCGAAGGATTCTTGAAACAACAACACATGCAAACAAGAATAATTTGCGGGCCGATAAATCCGACGATCGACCCGCGCCTTCGCAGAACGGGCTTGAGATTCTCAGGCTACTTGATGACCTCATTCGATCTTTTCGGCATCATCGGCCAGATGCTGGGATCAGATATGCTCATGGATTCATTCGAGACAAGGGATTTCTAGTCCAAAGAGACAGGTGCAACTCCGTCGAAGGGGTGCTGTTCAACGACTAAGGAAGAACACGAATATCACTACTAGGCTATACGGGTACCTGCGTGTTTTTGTAGCCTCTCTAGAGGCCCCAGTTTTTGGAATTAAATCTTACAAAAAATATATTTGGGTTGGGGGCAACCAAAGGAAGAAGTTTGGTAATTTGTGCCCCCCACAATGGCTGGGCCAACTTTTCAGATTACCAAATCTGTTCCTCCTGAGATTATCTACCCAACCATATTTTTTCCAAGATTTAATTCCAAAAACTGAAGCAGCTAGAGGGGTTTTAAAAAAGTGCAGGTACCCAAGGGCCATATTCGTGGTCATCCTTACTATCTAACAGTAGTCTTCAGACTGTCATTTTGGACTATGCACTAGCCATCCTCCTCCAAGTCTCCCAGCATGGTAAATAAACTAGGCTTCAGAGGAATTTTCACAGCTGGGGATGATTTAGTGTTTTTAACCAATTTTTGTTTCTGCTTCCTCTCTGGCACCATTGCCAAATAGCTATCTAGACCCTCACTTAGAGCATGCCAACAAAGTGACCAATTGGCATGGAGATGCAGTCTTGCCACATCAAATGATTCCCAACCAAAAAGGCTGTGGAGCTGCATCCCAGAGAAATGCTGTGCACAATGAGGGATCCGCTCTGGCAATAGTAAGACTTGCCTTAGATAATTTGCATTTTCAAAGGCTGCCAAAATCTCTGCTGTGTGTTGTATAGCTTTCTCGTTGTTGAGTATTGGCTTGGAACCAAATGTCTCTGATCCTGGAAGGCAGGCATAAAGGGCCAATTGAGCTTCTGGACATGACCACACAGCAGTCTGCACAACCCAACGCATGCAGGCAACCACCATCAGGCATTCCTTAGGTAGGCTCATGACCAGGGGAGTACAACTTCCCATGGCAGATAGAAAGTAGTTGAGCCTGTCATTGTCTCCTTGGCAGATGACTGGCAGCTCAGGGTGCAGCACATCTTCAGGTAAAATAATGGGGCATGCAGACAAAGAGCTCCCCTTCCTGATATATTCTGTGACTTGTGTTGGGGACTATAATAATTCAGGTTTGTTATGTGGAGCACAGTATGGTGATTTACCTCATAGATACTATTCTCTGAACTTTTCAACAGGTCATCCACTGGGGCACTCATTCCCACTTCAGGCAGCAAGGGAAGTTGAGATTGAAAGAAATGACCAAGAATCTTGTAGATTTCAAGGCGAATACCTCTTCCAACTGTGACTTGACAGCTCTCCTGATCAGGATTCTCAAGGAAAATGATTGGCCAAAATGTCCCACAATCAAACAAGTTGATGATGTTGGGTGACAAGTTTCCCTTCCAGTAAGCATCAATGTAGGAGAGAATAGCTTTAGAGTATAGACTGTGATGTGAATCAAGTGATGATTCTGATGAAGTGCCAGGGATGAGCTTGAGAAGGCTCAAAGGGCAAGAGTCAATGGGGTGCAGAGGACAAAGCTTGGTGGGCCAGAGAGATTGAGCTGGACCACCAAGTGGCTGCTCTATCACATACTGCAGTGTGCAATCCACAATAACACTTGTCATAGTATCATGGTCAGAGGAGGAGAGCAACTCTGGACGCCACATCAGTGTATCAATTACATTTCGAATCAGAATAAACCCTGAAAGTGGTTTTTGTCTGGCCTTGCTTGAAAGAGCTGCCTCTATGACAGAAGCAACATAGATGACATCATTATGATGCTTCTGGAAATGTTGCCTATAAAGGTTGACTGGTAAAGCATTGGATAATTGATTGCCCAAGAAGGCTCCTAGCAAAGAGAGTGCAGTTGGAGGAAGTGATAATTTCTTTGCGAGTCTCGACGGTTGATATGCAAAGAATGAAATTCCAATGCAGTCAGAAGGTGGCGGACTAATTCCTCGGGCAACGGGTTTGTGTTTTTTGCCACGATTTACAACCATAAATTGGGCAGGATCAGGATCATTTTGGTCCAATATCTCGTCATGCTTAGTTGGCAATATCCAAGACAATGAATCCAACGGTATATATCCCTGATATCCCGTCGTGGTGTAGAACACAAGCTCAGAGTTTGAACCAGCAACAAAGCCATTCAGTTTCGATGCAAGCTCAACACAAAATCGCTTAGTGTCACCCTCCGCGTGATAACGTGCACAATCATAGGACAGGGTATCCAAGGCTGCGATGCAAGCCTCGTAACAGAGCGGGGGTAGGATAGATGATTCGTTCAAGAATCGTGCTGAGGATCGAGCAACTTGTGAGGTCCGGTGAAATAGAACGCTGGGTCCAATTTGCGTGTCGACAGTGTGCTTGATAGATCTTTGGATATCCACGGATCGCGTAGGACCTGCGTCATATACGGCTTCAGCACGAAGAGCTTGAAGCAGATCGAAAGGACAAGCGCACCATCGAAAACCAGATGTGTCCGTATTCCACAGCTCATCAGTCCTTCAAGCACGCCGCTCACAATCCGAGCGAACGCTGCGTACTCGCCCCCATAAACCCACGGTAAAGCACTGGCCGACCAAAGAAAGGAAATGAAGCTGCGAGATGTTCAGCGCTCAGACTGAATCCTCAGTATTCTGAACGGACCTGGTTCCGTCCAAAACAAACTCATGGCGAGTGGAAATGGTGGATTCGATCTGGCTCTCGTGATTCTCCCCTAGTTGCTCGCGATAACGACGAAGATATGCAGGCAAGGATTCACTCATGACAAGAAGCTGGGCGTCAAACCGGTCCGCGCGAGCAGCTCGGAACGAAACAGCAAGGGACTAGGGAAGCCGAAGGCGAATTGCCACCAGTGCGAAGGCTACGAGAATCTTTTACACACGGCATAGCGGTCAACGCTTCGACTGCGAGGGAAACGGTGTGACCCGTTTATCAAGCTTTAATGACGGACATTATATCATTGCATGACAGCGAAAACATGGAATTAGAAATGAAAAAAGTTTCTCTTCTTCTCTTTCTTCTTGTCATCCTCTCGGTTTCCAACAGAACCAGTGTGCAATGATGTGGTCGAATGAGCAGGGGATTGGCCGGAAGATGTTGGTAGAGGTCGCGGTTTGCTTGCTCGATCAGATTGCGCTGGAACTGCTTGCTCCCGAACACCGTGCACAGGTGCGTTGATGAAATATCTCTGATCGTAGCACGACTGATATTCTCTGGGCTCTTCGCCACCTTCCGAATTCAATCCGTTCGGTAATGCTCGGGAGCCTACACCCCCAAGGTCAAGGACGCGAAGATCGTCCAAAAATTGCTTCGGCGAGACAGTATGAGTTGATCCTAAGACGGTCTGAGAACCCATTTAAATCGAGGAATGAGGAATGAAATACCTATAAAAATATCTTTCCCCAGCGATGCAGACAACTGAGATATAGTGCGACTTTCAGAATATGTCATTCCTCCGGCCACGAATACGATGAGGCGCTGCTTTATTTCGGTGGTGGGTCCAGAACGGGCGGGACGATGCCAACTTGGTTTGGCGCTTCGCAAAGATGTAGTTGTCGGGGTGGCTAAACGAGCGGCTGCCGGAGTATTGGACGTTGGCGGCTCCCGCACAAATGGGAAAGTCTCTTTGTCCAGTTTTCCGGAACAATGTTCCTGACACAAGGCATCTCAATCGAGTTTTCAATCGGAGGGAATGCTCACCTCTAGTATGCTTTTCAACGCTGGTCTAAATCTAGAAAGCTCATAGTCGTCGTCAATCGCTTGTCCTTTGTCGCGAGATCTCTTCTTCGGGTCACGATCAGTCGGGTTCTGTGAACGATGTCTAAGCTAGCTCATCGCGCTTATGAATGAATGCCGACTGACACGCGTCAATCGAACTCCCATATGTGCAAGACCGTTGATCGCATCTTGATCTGCCACTGGCAATCGTGCATGCTGGTACAATCTACGGCGGTCTTCATCCGGGACACCGTCGCGATACTGAATGTACAACGCAATGATTCGGGCCTTGTTTGAATTGCTATTCAAAGTTTAGACCAAGAGGAGAGAATCAAGCGCAAGTGAGACTTGCCTAATATCTTTATTATCCAACAAGGGTACCATTTCTTCGACGAGGGTTTTGGGTGTTTTGCCGTCGGACGTCAATCCAGTTGCACAATTCTAACTGACGAGATTAAAGAGTTCAACGATACATATTTCAACGTGGGGTACCTGTTCGATCGCAGCTAGCGCAGCCAGATTATTTCGCTCGAAAATATCCATGCATTCCTGCGCCATATTAAGATGGAGGGAAAACTGAGAACAAATGAGAGAAAGAATCACAATGAAAAGTTTTCGCGTACCTTCTCTCGCTGTTCTTGATACTGAGGCAGATTAGCCAACATATCCTTCATATCGTTCAATGTGGCGGCGCCCTCTCTAAGCTGATGAGGAGTGACGGATAAAGCCAAACAGTGCGCTTACCCTTTGAAACCAGCGTTCTCTTGGAGGAAGGCATTGAAGTCCGCCATCAGCTTATCAATTGCCTCTCGCATATGCATGTGTCGGATCTCCGTCCATACGCTGTCTGCATCTGATAACACGGCTACTTTGTCCTCGTAGGCTCCAACGGACGATTGGAACTTATAACTGAAGAACAAAAAAGTGAATAATCGCTAGAGGCATATACAGAGATGAACAAACGTGTATTTGGAACCATCGACGATTGTCAATAAGTCGTTGCACATGGCTTGATATGTGAACTCGTGTACAAATGGTGCTAGAAGATCCAGAGAGCGATCTGTTATAAACAGCACAGCGCGAGGTCGTGACGGATCGGTCTTCTGGCCAAAGAATAGTCAAACAATACTTGATTGTTCTAAGAATAGCTTACCCCGAAATCAGGGTTCAGCTTCTTGTACTCGTCGAGATCGCGTTGGACCATGAAGGCGAGAAGCTTGGTGAGGTGAGAATTCGCAGCCTCCTCTTCGGTTCGCGATTCAAGCCCTCTGGCAAGATTCGTTCTCCACCGTGTATTCGTCTCGGGAGCTTTTGGAGCTTGTGTCACGGCGAGTGGGCCGAGCGGAGAGCGATGAGAGGGGAGGTAGTAACGTACGTAGGGGCATTCACCCAAGGAAACACAAACATCGAGTATCTTATTTATAAAGATTCATGAGATGAGCGGAACGTGATGAGAAGGGCTCACCGATTTGCTGATAAAACGCAATTCCTCTTGCAATCGAGCACGGGCATGTTTGACAGACGCGCTGTTTCGAGGAGGGCTATAAAACTGGAAGAATGTCGAAGGGTTCTGAAGCGAGAACACTCGCGATTCAATTGCTGAACGTTTCAGTTACCACACACAGTTCTGGGCACAAGCACAAGTCCACATACGCCAAAAATTTATGTATAGGTCCTGCAATCCTTTGAGGTGTGGCTCGGCTGCTGACGATGACAACTTCTGGAAAAGCTTCTCCTCCAATCCTGGCCTCTGTCTTCACTCGGAGTTTGCAGAAAAGCCAGTTCGCTTACTCACCTTGGATGAAGAATAGATGGGCCGCTGCGTATTGCTTCCTGCCTCCCGAAAAGTCGCTGATAATGCGATCGACATTCTGCGAGGTTGGCATTAAGAGGTATATGGCCTCTTGCGTTTGAGGGGTTCGAGAAGCAGTAATCGCCTCGATTACTGGACGAGTGTGAGTGCACTACGATTGATGGCGAGCTGAAGGATTACATGTCACATTTTCTTGCAAGATGTCGTACTGCTTGAGAGTCGCGCTCAGGAGCTTTCTGGAATGCTCGTCCACCACCAATATCTTCCACTTTCCAGGTGGATTGACAGAACGAATGGCATCCAGAAACCCTAGTAAAGTGATAAGCAGCCTGAAATAAAGATCGCGAATATCCATACGAGAGCGCACTAGATCGATGAGTGATGCCATAGTCAATTATGCTGTCTGCCTCTGAAGTGGGCGATGCATGGACTCTATGCCGAATGCGGCAGCGCTTGCCAAAGAATTGATTTCCTTGCTTCCCAACACGCAATTACGACGCGTTCACGAATCACCAGGCAGCAAATTATGAATTACACAAGTGCATCTAAAAATATGAATTACATAGTGATAGGACAGATGCCAAAAATACATGATTGAGAGGTATAATGTTGAATGTTGAATGTTGAATGTGAGGGTGTAAATGAAAACAGCGTAGGCGTGACGAGAAAAAACTACATGATTATGATTCCTTTCTTTCAATATGGACGCTGATCGTGCTGCGAATCAGTATTAGACGACGCCAATCGTAAAAACATGACTCGGTCGTCAGAAGCCATGATTATTTCCCCAGAGCTTTGACGGTCAATAGAGTCACGGTACTGTTAGGTGGTTTGAACAAAGATCATTAGCACTGCAAGGAACAGACGTCGAGGGCATGCAACTTACTGAACCTGGATAAGCTGGACCAGACGGCGGGGTTTCCGAGAACAGACAACGAAGATTGTTCCCTTGTACAATCTGAACCATCATACCCGTTTCGACATGCCGAACCTCAACGAAGGTTGGTTCGAAAGCTAAAACGTATGGATAATGCAAGGCTGCAGAGGAAAGGCGTCTTGAGCGGTTGAAATGTGATGATAGGGACGTTGCTCACCAAAACCGGTAGGAGTGCCTTCCCAGTGAACCATGAAATTCTTACGAGCCCTCCAACCACTCTTATTGACATAAAATCCAAATTCTATATTGTGAGTCAGTAAAAGTAGAAAATCCTCTCATCAGAACATACCGTCATAGCAGAGTAGAAATTCACTGTCAACACGAAAAATGGCCATTGGATGAACATTGTCACGTTTTTGAACGAAATCCAGAGATGTGTCGGCGGGGTCGAGCAGGCCTTGAGTATCCAGGGTCTCCAGATCGACAATCTCGAAACCTTTCGTGCAGCCAACACACAATTTCGTTTTCAGATAATGGATAGATGTAGATTCAACAGGGATATAGAATTCCTGTTCGGACGGTTCTTTAGTTGTCTACAACAAGCAAACCAGTGGTTTTGAAAGTACCTTAAACGGACGCAAGGTATCGTTTCCGCCCTGCAACAGTTTCCGGAAAGTTGGTTTATTCTTGCCTCTGATTTGTTGATCAATGGGTTCGAGGGTTTTGATAGTGCTAGACAAAGCACTGGTTTTCACTACGCAAACGAGTGTTTTGCCCAGACAAGTCCCCGCTTTGAAGAAAGAGGTATGCGATGACACTCGCTTTGCGCGCTTCAATCCTGCCAGTGGGTCCTGAGAATCAAGCGCTTCAAGGGGAAATGTGACAACTTGGCGTTCTGGTTATCGCGACTTTAGGTGAACCACAGGATGAAAGTATGATAGAAGCACACCTGATAATACCACCAAGAGCTGGTACTCCTCAAGAATAGCTACCTGAACCACATTTAACAGGGCAAGGACCTTGACGGGCTCGCGGTCGAGATACAACAGGTCTGAGAAGTACACGCCATCGTCGGTGCCGTAGGCTACTTTGCGGCCTCCACCTTTGCGCGGATTTGAACACTCATGCAACCCCAAACAACGTAATGCATGCTTACCGAAGGGTGCAGCACAATTTACCTTGTTCACCCCAACAAAGAAGCTTTCTGTTATGACCACGGTTTCGAATATCAAACTCCGGTTTCGCATAACCTCCTGCTGCTTTGCTATGTTTTCTAGCCATTTCTTACGACCCATCCAAGTATTAGCCCATAGCGTGATTTGGTAGTATTTGCGTCCAAGTTGCACGAAAGTCATAGGATAACCTGTTTTGTTATCGGGCACCTTTGGAGGTACAATGGACGAAACGCTCGACAGGGGTGTTTGAAGTCTTGTAAGGGAATTCCGCTTGATCAGTGATTTATTGTAAGGCCGGCTCGTGCCCTGTCGAGAGGAGGAATCTTCTTGAACTGAAACGAGTAATAATTCCAAGGGAATAGGCTACTCTTTGTCAGAAATTGCGCAGCAAGACTTGGGACGAAGGCAGTCAAATTACTCACACGCCTATACACCTTAAACTGCTCTTGTTTTGTCTTCTGCTTCACCATGAGAAGGGCATGATCGAACAAGAAGACTTGAAGATCTCCAATGTCATTTTGCACGCCACCACGGCGACTGAGATTGCCTTTGTAGACCAGCTCCCGAACGTCTTCCCGTAGTCGTAGATCCTTCGAAGACGATCAGGCTGCGATAAGAGTATATCAAAGAAAATAACCAAACTGACCACTGTTTCACCCGGACGAAATACAAGCTGTTGGTCAAGTTGCAATAGATTGAATCTATTCTCCGTCTTCCCTGTTTCCACGTTTACTCGCTCCAAAAATTGTTTAACTATTTTGATCACTTGAAGCAAAGCAGTTTTATCAGGGTTCTCGTCCGGAGTGTATTTCAATACCACTTGTAGCAGCAGTGGGTATCGAGCTAGTCGGGTCGTTGGCTTAGTGAGATAGCCATTCAGTTCCAATTTCCTAGACTCAGGTCTTCGCTCTGTTTCCTAAAGCACCTGTCAGGTTTTACCATGCAAGTCGGAAAATACATACTTCAACGAATTGAGCAAACGCGGGATTGTTGGCCTTTTCCTTCTCGAATTCGTATTTACCATATAGTTGGTGGCTCCCGTAGATGACAAATGGCTCGAAATGAGACACTGCATCCGATAGGACGTCTCCAATGCGTTCAACTACTGCATACGATTTCTGACGCTTGTTGAGAGCGTCACGAAGCCGAACATTGACCGCAATGATATCGTGAACGTTCCAGAAAACTTGTTCCAGAAAATCCATCCTTCGCTCTTCCGGGATGATATCAGAAGCTTGCAAGGGCCTCACCCAGACCTATTGATTACTTTAAGCATCGCAAGTTAACAACACGAAGATACACTCACGTCGCGAAGATATTCCATGTCCCTGACAAAATCTCTCTCGGTATAGATAACTTCATTGATCGCCTCCTGCCTTTTTTTCTCGGTGTCGCTGACGCTGTCTACGATTTCCTTCGGCACAGAGTGAACCCATAGCGTTCCAGGCTCAATGAGATCGCCCAAACTTTCCTTGCTAATCGTTTTCTTGAGGCCAGGCGATGGATTCAGGTTCAATCGAGCCTGCTGCTCAAGGCGTCGAGGACAAGCGATGCTGTAACAAAGACGATCGCGGGAACAGGTAGGGGAATAGCAGTCCGTAAGTAGAGTAAAAACACCAGAAGGAAGAAAATCGTCGTCGGTAGACGAGGCTTCTCCCTGAGCGGACGTGGACGTCGGGCCCAAGGCCGGTTCCACCAAGGTGGCGGACGAATCAGCATGTGAAGTGTCTGATTGATCCTCATAATGTGTCGGAGTGGCATAATCAGAAGTTCTAAACGCGTCCGCGTTCCCTCTACCTGATAGCGAGCGACCCATGGGATATTGACCATGACTTGTGGCAAACTGATGCATCATCTCGGCGCTGGAAAAAGGGGTCGGGATCCGAGATCGAAATTGATATAATTCATTATGACTGTCCCGTAAACGATGATCATAAGTCACGTCGTGGAAAAACTTTTGGGCGTCGAGGGCTCGACCCAGAAGCAAAGCGAGATTTCTATCTGTGGTCTTGATGATGTAGGCGATCTTGTCGACAGCTTCGCGTCCGTCAAATGCATCTTTATACGTTAGACCATCTTTTTCTCTCTCCGAAACAATGATGCGGGAACGTAGGGCTTCTGCGACCCGAGATAGGAGTGCGGGATAAACAATTGGGGTTCGTGCAGACTGCATGATAGGGGAAGTCGAGGATGGCATAGGACTGCCGCTCACAAATGCTCTGGGGTCACCGGCTACAGCGGACATAGATCTCGAACGATCCTGTGCGGTCCTATCTCTCTTGGTCGTTCCTGCGGATCGAGGGATAGTTCGAATGGAATCAGACGAGCGTCGTGCGGCCTGAGCAGGGGAAGACGCCTCAAGGATGGACGATGACGCTGGAGAAGTCGGAGCATCATAGTTATGTGAGGTGTCTAAGCTCAGAGGATATGGGCCGGTGACCTTCCCATCGATGCCAGGCTCTATGGAAGCTGATACAATGGTCGAGTTTGTACATCATCAGCGGAAGACGCTATGAACACATGACTCACATCGTCTATTAGGTGGTAAATGATTGCTACTATGTTCAGTACTTGAGCTATCATCATTCAGAGGTTGAGGGTCCAAACGCGAACTCGAATCCTTGAAGAAGTCGGCTTGCGGTGGACTCTCGGAAATGACGTCGCCACCGTCGCTTTCCAGAAGAGATTTTGTACTTGTTCCAGCTCTTGAGTAGACACGAGCTTGATAAGCTTGGGCAGGTGTGAGACCAGGATGTGATAGATCTTGCAGATCAGTGCTCGAATCAAGCAAATCGAGATTGCTGCGTTCTCTCGAAACCACCTGTCTAGATATGGATCTGGAGCTAGCGATAGATTCCGCGCGTGAAACTGGCATGCGTTGCTGAGGAGGGTGCACTACTGCTGTCGGGGAAGCGTGATATGGCTGTTGATGTCTCAGGCCGGCATGGCCATAGCCATTATGGCCACTCGGCCTGCTCTGGGACAACTGGGACGGTGGATAGGGGGAAGGCGAGTGTAGGGGCAGGGAAGCAGCGCGTGGCTGATGATGAACTGCTGTTGGTCTTCCGAATATACTTTCGAAGGCAGCATTACGCCTGTCTGACACGGGGGGTGGATGGGGTCGCGGACCCAAAGGTCGATCCATTTTCTGCCAGAGCCAAAAAATATAAGAAACCCCGGACTCCTCAACTCGAAGGCGATCAACGCCTACGGATTGTTTCAACTCTGACCGTCAGGATGTCGGTAAGCTGGACGATGGTGACAGCAGTGACAACCGAATCTGGCAACAGCCAGTCACGCGTCTCGCAGATCTTTCTGATTTATTGCTAGCTCCTGTGCAGGCTCGCTGATGTCGCAAAGCAATAGAAGAGAGAAAAAATCAACTGTTTTCCAAGTATCAGAGGAGAGTGTGAAGCATTCAGGGCACGACGGTGCTCGCTTTTTCCCGATGAGCCGTTATAATTATCCCAGGCACCGTATAATCGGCAATTAATGATTATGAGCCAGACCAATCGCTAAGTACCAGTACATGCCTATGAAATCGCTATTCTATATCCTGTATCTGTATATCGATGTCCTGTCTGAAGAAGTGAAATCAAGCGACGGCTTTCGGGCTAGGTTTTGCTTTCGGTTTCTTCTTAGGCAGCGCGGCTTCAGCGACCATTCTCTCCAGTTCACGCCTTTCCTCCGCGGTTTCATCTGGCACGGTTGCCTTGAATATGGCACCTGCAAGAAGCAAGCCCTGTAGAATTCTCTGTGAGTGTTTTGCCTTTGCGAGGCTGTATTGTGAAAAGCGTACTCTTGCTCTGCCCATCAAAAGATGGTCATTGGCCTCTTTGTCTTTCAAAACGTGATCGCAGACTTCCCTCAGGACCTGGACGACCTCAAAACGCGTCCCTCTCCAAGAAGCAAGCAATATCTGTTTACGATGAACTTAATGCACTCGTCTACCATCCAAGAATCCCGACTTACCTTGCCAGTAATATCCATCTCTACCGCTCGAAGCTCTTCCTCCGGGACTTCGCCTTTCTCTTGCAGCTTTGTGAGATCATTCATGACCGCTTGTACACTCATAGCACTGCCAATGACACCCCAAGCATCTTTGGCCACCGCGCCCTTTTCTTTGAGCCTGGACCAGAAGCCTGGTCTACATCAAGGCTAAGCACCGGAGCAGGCAAGGAAAAAAGAATAACTGACATTCCCAAGAACTTCCGACTCTTCAGGAAACTCGAGCCTTTCATCATGTAGACATTTCCAATAGTATGAAGCAGCTACTCGCTGTCAATGACCCTGATTAACGTGATAAATAGGGCGTACCTCGACACCAAAGCTTTCAAGTTTCAAGTCCTCTGCCTCTCGTCTCATTTTCTCTTCCCAAACTTTCTGTTCCTCCTCCTCCGTCGCATCGACGAATGGCCTCAGTCTCTCCTTCAGTCTATCGGTGAGCATCTCAATCCGCTTCGTCATGGCTTCCTTGCGCTCAACCTCCAGAGCTTCCAATTTCGCCTTCTGCTCGGGAGTAGGACGACTGCGTTTTGTAGAAGGTTTGGGAGATCCAGAACGTGCCGGCGATGACGCTCGCACAGAGTGTGTGCCTGGCTTCAACGTATCGTCGCCAGGTGTAGAAGAACCGGCATGCGGTGCAGTATCCGAGGGCGACGGCGGTCGGACATGATCAGTGATGGTGGGTGTAGGTGCAGGTGAGGGATGCTTCGAAGAGCCTGCGTTCATTTCCTTCTCAATGTCCGCCTTTTCCTCGTCTGTCATCATGGTTGTTGCAACCGAAGTCATCTCTTTCATCAGGGATATTTCGCCAATCTGGATACGAGAATTGTGAATCAAATGCCTGCTCAGGAGGTTGATGAGGTCATACGTAGTCCATGAATCGTTCTCCTCCAAACACATTTGCAAAGAAACCGGCCGCATCCTCCATGCCAATTCCACCTTCTTTGTCGACCTAGAGGATCTCAGGGGCAAATTTTATGCATGATGGATGAAGCCAACCATCGATTCTCCATTCTTATCATAGACTGCTCTGAGGTTCTAGGTTCCGTTGAAAAGGCGTTCGAATTCTACAAAAAGAACAAACTCACTGGGTCGGAGAGGACCTGGTACGCTTTACTTTGAGTAAGTGCTTCCAGTCAGGTCGCCACACGGATGAAGAGGGGTGTAATGTCCATACCTGATGTCCTTGAACTTCTCTTCTGCCTCAGGGCTGGAGTTCTTGTCGGGATGGTACTAAGAAAATCTGGGTTTTTAGGTCGTTTCGAGCTTTGCCACTGGACAAACCTTGATGGCTTGTTTACGGTACGCCTTCTTTAGGTCCGTGTCCCCAACATCAGGAGATACTTCGAGCTACGCGTCGGATTAGAAATCGCCAGACATAAAACTCAGGTGGGAATTACGAGGTCATAATAGCGGGTTTCAACTGGAGACATAAGCCACGAGAGTGAGAGGATCACCGGTGACTCAAAAGTTCTCCAAAGGTGTCGCAACTCGCAGCCAGGGTTCAGTTAGACGCTCTAATATATGCCGAAACTTGCCGAACTTGTCGTGAAACATGCAAAACAATTAGTATTAGTGCTACAGGAAGAGATACAGTGGATGAGATGTGGAGACAAGATGTGAGGAGCAATAATAAGGTATATAAATAGTGAGACCCAGAACGTTCGAACGTCTGTAGCGAATTGTCACGACGGTTCTGTGAATCGTACGACCTTGTGAGTAGTCGATGAGCCCGAGCTTTGGCGATCGGACGCGATACTCGCGGTCTTTGCTTTAGGAAAGAATGGCCCTCTAAACGACCTTTTAGTTCTCCCAAGAATATTCAGGGAGGAGGCGGGGGTTGATGGAGCAGAAACGCCAGACGAGTTGCTACTGGCAATGACGTGTGTGGTGGGTTGTGGAGGTATTTTGGCAACGGGAACGGATGCAGTGTGTTGATGGGAGCCTGGTCGATGGATAGCGCGGGATTTGGGAAGATGAGGCGTACGGCTGACATGTAAGCCGACGGCGATTTGGGAGATGGAGGGAGGCGCGTCTGACATTGGTCTGTGGTGGACTGAGAGTACTGGTCGTTCATCGGGGGTTGAGTATAGCACACGACGCTGGGGGTATGTATCAGCAGCCGTCGACGTTGATGACGAGGCACTTACTCGTCGTGGAGGCGGCATAGCAGATGCATTTGAAGTTAAGCGGGGTAAGGAAAAGGATCGCTTTACGGACGAGAAGAGCATCGACTTGGGTGTATCGATGGGCGATGGGCTGGACGAGTGTGCGGGTGCTGATGAGGACATTGTGCACGTCTTGGTCTACAAGAGCGAGCGTGGAAGAGGAGGAGAGCAGAAAGCAGTTACTAAGTATGAGAGCGACAGAACATCCGATGTCTCGGCGCGTGTGAGCGGCTGTTTCGGAGATTGCCGATGGAGGCTTAGTGTCCGCAGTGCGAGTGCGAGAGTCGGTACGAATGTCAGTCTTGCGATGGAGTACGCCTCCATATCCTCAGTGCGGCCAGACAGACCATTGATCGTAAAGTGCACCTTCGACCGTTCCCAAAAGAAAGTCCAGTTCGCCTCTGCTCGCAACTGCACTCTGCCCTTATTGCGCACAAAGGCATGCTGACCTCATCTCTTTTGGCATCACTACCTGACCTTTTGTCAGATCGAACAATGTTTCTCTCTTGCTGCTATTGCCTTCAGCCTGTCATACAAAGACGATGACGGCGAGGTCATGGAAATCACATCCGACGGCGACCTTACCGAAGCCATACATTATTTCCAAGGAGGCGTAGATGATGTTCCCATTTCTTCCGCTGCCTCCATTCTTTCTGGCAGAAGCTTTGGTTCCCGCAAAATCAGCCTCCGACTGCTAGTTCAGGTCGAATATGATGGTCCCAGCCTCTCCGATACATCGTCGCTCGTCAGCATCGAAGAGTATCGAAACCGCAATCACAGTGATGAAGGGTTGGACTTTGACGACAACTCGGTCAACTCATTCCAATCGTCAGAACCACCCGAGGATGATGCTGTTACTGTCAGCTCGAAAGACTTCGGGGGTCATCCGGTCGTCCCCACCTCCGGATACAACCAACCTTCTACGTCCTTCGCCAAACCATCTACATCCAAGACTGTTCTTGGACGCCGGGTGCAAATCACAGAGTCTTCGCGACATCGCCCAGATCCGCCCCATTCTATCAGCTTGTCCGAGTCTGAGCCCGATATACAGTTAGGCAATGGACATGATTCTCCCGCCTCTTCTTCAGTCTATTCAGCGGAAGCTCGTTACCCAGAGGATCCCTCTGCAGTTTTTGAGCGTCTGAGATATCTCGAGCAACAGGGGAAGCCTACTTCCCCATTCCACATGGACGTATCTCTTGGTCAAACGGAGCGAGGCTGGGAGTGGATTCGGCGGCAGGATGTCGAAACGCATCCAACCAGTTTAGATTATCACGACGACTCCTCGATTGAAGATGCGGTCCCCGCGAACCTTGACGATGCTGCGTCCATCAGAGGTGCTCTCGCTTTAGAGCAGAATTCCAGTGGTCGCTATTACTATAGCTACACGGCTTCCTCCTCAGGCGCCCCAATCAATTCGGTTCACGATGAGCGTTCCGAGGATCTCTCACTGCTCGAAAGTGATCACGGTTCATATCATGCTCCACATGACCATCGGCCAAATGAGCCTTCGACGAGCCGACCCTTCCAGCGCGCTCAGTCAGATCCGGTGCCTTCTTCAAGTAGATCTATTCCCAACTCATATAATTCCGACCCCCTTACACGCTTGCACGGCATTCATCCCGACATCCCCCCTGAAGTCCTTCGCTTCGTCAACTTATCCGATAGCTCAGCCCCACCTCACGAAGTCCTAACCCACTGCTCCTCGTGTAACAATTCTCTCGACTTCCTTCGTTATGTTTGCTCGACTTGTGGTGAGACGAAGCCTCATACTCACATGAACGGTAACGGTAAATTGAAGGCTCCTGCCACCGACGTGCATGCCTATCCTCCAACAACTCAACATCATTCCGCTATGTCATCCCAGGCTGGTGATTCATTGTGGGCACCACCTCACAATAAACCATTGCCTCGGATACCAGGTACTCCAGCACCAACCACGACAAGTCTACAATCACCAATTGAGTGCGGTTACGAGCTATGTCCGGACTGCATACAGACTGTAGGAGTGGTTCACGCTGTTGAAGCGACTTCTGCATCATCCTTTTCTTCTACCGCGTCTGTCGATAGTGGCTCTTCGCAATCATGGCGACGAACGGCACCCCGTAAGAAGGGCGCTATGCGACATGCATACCGTGAACAGCATTGGACCGGTGCTGGATGGGAAGATGTCGGTATGTGTGGAGATCCCTGTCATTTATGTCGTTGACGTGTCTCGCAGAACAAGATGATGCCACGCAATGTTCCACTTGCTCCTCTGCACTTGTGTCCATCAGATACCGATGTGCTTCTTGCGACAAGATCACTCTTTGCCGATCTTGTTATGCGTACGTTGTGTACATCCGTTCTTTGACGCGTCACTCATATAGTACAGCCAAGTACATGAGATCCATCCCTCGCATGCATTTCTGGAGATCGCGGACAAGACGCCTCGCGAGACTCCAACTCGTAGATCGCAGAGTGTTCCAGAAGTACATACCTTCCACGAAGACTCGGATGAGCCCTGTAGGTTCCCGATTGATTTTTTAGCGGAACCACATACTAATCTATGCAATAGCCATGCTCCATCCTGGTGTGAAATGTGCGCAGTACGTATTTTAGGATGCTTTGATATGTCTGGTCTTCTAATGTTTGTTATAGTTGCATGCTTGATATCATTGGCGCGAGATTCCATTGTGCCATTTGTGATTCTGTCGATATCTGCGCGAACTGCGAATCTGCGGGTCTACCAGGAAACTTGACATCACCAGATGGTGGCCACGATTCCTCCCATATCATGATCAAAGTAACCTCTTCCTTTCATCTTTGTTCATGTGAGCTTATGTATTTTATCAGATCCCGATACCCCTGGAATCTACAGAAGTCAAGACTGCGAGTCGAGAAGCCAAATATCTATGGAAAGATCGTGATGAGCCCAGTGTACAGTCAAACAACAGAAGCTCCGGTCCACGCTCGGATTCTGGCTCTTCATTGTACGCCAGGACGGTGGTCGGCAACCGTAGGAACGCTGACGCAACTGATGCCCTCAACCATAATATTCCTTGCGATTCCTGCAGACGGGTATGTAAATCACTGGCATTGATTCTGAGTAGACTGAAAGAATGTCATAGAACATTGTCGGAGTACGGTATCAATGTGCAACTTGTCCATCCTTGGATAAGTCATATAATCTGGTTGGTCATCGCGTCTTCTTAGTTGATCTTCCTGACGATCATCAGTGCTCAACATGCGAACCACGATCATATCTGATACACAATCCCATGCACAGTTTCTTCAAGGTTGTCAGACCTGTAGATAAACAAATTGAATCGCCCCTTGGGTTCTTGCCTAGCGTGTTAGTGTCATTGATCTCACAATATTGCGTCGCTCATGGGAGTTGCTAGGTACTACGTTCCGGCTGGTACAAAGGAAGATGGTACTCAGAATGCTGATAATCCGACTGGTCTGATTTTCTCTTCTTGAAATTCGTTTGGAACCACTGACGAGTCTAACGCAGAATATTTGCAAGAGCTGTATCATCCTAACGCGCTTTGTGATCGATGTATGGACCCTATACGTGGTTTGTGGCACCGATGTGTATACTGTGCCAAAGACCTTTGCGAAGACTGTGAGGCACTTGACACCCACAATGCCACACATTTCTCTATCGTATTCAAATCACTGGTAAGTGTGATGTAACAGGAAGCGCGCGCTTGTATTCACTAAGTATCATTAGGTCGATATGGCACAGTATCGGTAAGTGAAACACAACCTCTTTTGGAGTCATTGCTCATCGACCGCAGGAATTTCACAGATCTGGAAGACTCCGCCAACAGCCCACCATTGGTTCCATATCCGGTGTACAACGACTGAACGTCATTGATTTGGAGGGGCGACGGACGAGCGCTGGACCTGACGCCGCCATATATTACTAGCTATGTAGCATAGATTAACCTTTCTTGAATCCTGGAGAGACGGATGAGTGTTATGACTTCATGAAGTTTTTGCATTGCACATACCTAGTCTGCGACGTTCGTAGAACAGATCTGTCCGACTGGCTCCCAGATTCACGATCTTCGGGCAACCGTCCCGATCCTTCTCCAAACGAGTGCATTCAGCACAGTAATAAGCGTCAGATATACCTGAATGACTTGTTAGCGAATCCAATTCATAAAATATGATACTGTGTACTCACCAGGGGATCCACATATGATACATCGTCCTCCATACGTTCCAAAATTACACTCATCACAGATTCTCACCAACGTTTCTGGCCTGACATAAGAATCGCAGACAGGGCTATAATATCTGTTAGAACTTCCGATTCCTCAGATAGAACTCCAACGTACCATTTTCCGTCGCATTTTTCGCACAAACGACCGATGGCTAGAGCTTATTCAGCATGCGAAAAGAGGTCCATTCAATGTAAGTACATACCAATGCCAGCTTGGCGTCGACACATGATAAGATCTGTAGAAGAGTAAGCTGCCTGTTCGACAAAAACTGATACGCACTCACCGGGATGATGCTTGGACATGACGGAAAGTTGAAGGCTTTGGTAAACATCGCCAAACAAAGGATCGGGAATCTTGAACCCGGCCAAGATGACTGATCACCGTTCATCCCGAGACGCGGCCGAAGATGTTCCTGGATGTTTCTCGAATTTGCTCAATCTTTCATTGCCATCATTGTTCCAGGCACGGGGCAAAAGGACCAGCCGATCTATCCAGTCGTCAGGCACGGTCCCACAGTCCAAACTGAAATCTGCTGCTCTCTCTGATCAAAATGCTGATTCTACATCTGAGCCTCTGGAGCATCCGCCAACCTATTCTGAGCTTTCAACTCATCAATTTGACCATGATGCTTTAGCGACCACTAACGAGCGAGTAGACGAGCTATCGAGCTCCCTGCGAGAATTGAGCCTCAAGATCAATGGTGACTTCCTACTGGAGTACCTTTTGCATTTGAAAGTCCTAAAGCTCTGCCTATTTATACAGATGATCCTGAGTTGGAATTTGAAGAATAGTATGTTTGATGTTTCCGAAGTCTACATCGTCTGACTCTACTTAGCCACGCTCACGACAATCTTACTGCTTTCATGGAATCGCACGGCTTCACTGTCGCCCGGCATTATCTTGGCTTAGAAACTGCTTGGAGGGCAGAGTTCTCTCATGGACACGGAGGCCGAGTGATGGGAGTAAATTCTGAAATGGATGGTACACAGGCTTCTTGATTTGGGGAAGAAATTGATCTTACAGCGCGTCCCAGCTCTTCCAGCCATCGGGCACGCATGTGGCCATAATTTGATCGCCATCGCGGGAGTCGCGGTAGCGCTGGCTCTGAAAGCCGTTCTCGAAAAGCACAACATATCTGGAAAAGTTGTGCTTCTCGGCACTCCAGGTATATATGCATAATTTTCAGCTGCGATCTTTCTGACAAAATTCAAGCCGAAGAGGGTGGTGGTGGAAAAAAGATTCTTCTTGAACGGGGCGGTTATGAAGACATGGACGCCTGTGTAATGTGAGAAATGGTTGACATTGGCCATGATCTCGTGTAGCTGAATAAATCAGGTGTCATCCCGGCGCAGGAGAGTCACGCTCTACTGGAACGGGTCCTTCTTTGGCAACAGAGAAGCTGGATGTTGAATACTTCGGACACACGTGAGTATCTTACCAGCCAGCTCATCATTGTTGAGCTTCATCATTTGGACTGATCACTGTTTACCTACAGTGCACATGCAGCTGCAGCACCCTGGGAAGGACAAAATGCTCTAGATGCCGCGTTTCTTGCATATTCTGCAGTATCAGTATTACGTCAACAGATCAAGCCTGACCACCGCGTTCACGGTATTGTCCAGGGCAAGAATTGGGCTGCAAATAGTACGTTCGTCACGACGTCTGTGTGTATTATTATTGAGTCATACTATGCGCGTCAGTTATACCCGATTATGCTACCATGCAATGGATTGCTAGAGCCCCTTCAGCTGCGGAGGCCAAAGCTCTTCTCGAACGAGTGAAGAACTGCGTAGAGTTAGCGATCTTGAGTTTCAGCAGTCGCGATTTTCCTGACTGTCTCTATAGAGCTGCTGGCACTGCGACGGCCTGTCGAGTCAAGCTCAAAGTATCGCCAATGGGTTATGCTGACCTTCGACAAAACAAGTCTCTCGGTAAATCATATCTTTCTTTGGAATTGGAGCACTCAACGAACGTCATCCAGCGGAGGCTTACCGAGACACCGCGTCCCGTCATTATGGGCTATCTCTAACCGATGCGGCAGGAGCGATCGGAGGATCGACAGATTTCGTGAGTCTTGATAATACAAAGCCCAAAGCATCCGTCTGAACCCCTACAGGGAAATGTATCCTATGGTGCGTTCAACATAGCTTCCAGTATTTCGCTGACATCTCTCCAGACGTGCCATCGCTGCACCCAATGTATGGTGAGTTGCATCGCATTCGTGCCTCATCGTGAGGTTAACAAACACTCTTAGCTATTCCTACCCAGCCTAATGGAGGAAACCATACAGTCTTGTTTGCGGAAGCAGCCCGTTCCGTGAAAGCGCACCACATAACCCTTGACGTTGCCAAGTCTCTTGCCTTCACCGGCTTCAGAGTCATTCATGATGACGCTTTCTTTGCGAAAGTTAGTAATTCCAGATAACATAGTTTTCCTACTCAAAGATTGCAGGTACAAGACGACTTCAGGGCGGATCAGCGTTCGAGGGCGTAAATCAATAAAATGTTGTACATTGTCAGGATCGTGTAATTTTCGTAGCTCGAAGGATCATATCCTCGAGACTGATAGCATGATAATCATCTCCCTCGACGAGCCACACGGCGTCGTCCATGATGAATACTGTTAGCCCATTCTTCCCATCTATGCCAGCCGACACGCGATAGAGAGGCATACGGGATGTTGGGTGCGAGCGACCCAAAGGGATGAACAGCAGATTGTGAGAGGAGGCGAAATCCTCAACAAGTGCCCTGAACGTGATTTCCGCGGTGCGGGAAGGCGGCACTTTGCTTGGAGTGGCAGGCGCTTTGGTCCGTTGGCCGCTATCTCGCAGAGGGCGATGTTCTGGGCGTGGAAGACTACCAGCTGCTTTGGGACCCAGCGACAGTGCATCATGCATGAGTTTGGTCGCCCTTTCAAACCCTTCTTGGACCGCGGACAACTCGCGGACGGCGACAGGGAAGGCTTTCTTCCACTCGTCGTACCACCGTGCAATTTCTTCGTAGTTAGCACTCGGTGCAGTAAGCCATAGGTGGAGTGCATCCAGCCATTTTGGAAAGAACTCTGTTTCCAACAATTGGGAAAATACGGATGGGCGAACGAAAGGATGCCATGATATAACCTGATTGAGGGTAGCCATCTCCTGTTTCCTGGGATTGACTTTGAAGTCGGCCCGCATACTTGCTCCTAGCTTGGGTATGACGTATTTCAATATCATCGATTCCCATTCACTTGCGCTGAACATCTGCAGTCAAGAGAGTTAGACAGGAATTAAGTGACAAGTAGTATACCACTGACTTCTTTCCATGTGACCAGGTCTGGAGGGGCGCCTTCTCGTATATCCCAGGATCGTAACAGCGCTTTGACCTTTCGACAAGCCTCGCTCAGGACACCTTCGGTTCGCAAACCGAGATGTGGTAGCCAGGGGAAAACCAATGTTTGTAGAGGTACGCCACTCCGAGAGTTCCATTCAGATACAGCTTTTTGAACCTTGGGGAGGATGAGCTGGTCCATGACATTGTCTTGTACAAACGAGGGAAGAATGTCTTTCCACTCTTCATATAGCCCAGTCAAGGACTTGGGGTCAGAGGGTAGCCACTCATTGCTGATTTCATGGTCAGCAAGCGTTTACGCGTACGCCAGGAAAGTTCTCACTTTATGGTTGACCGTATCTTGGGCATCCAAACGTTCCAAAGAAGGCTCTCATACGGTGTCATAGGCGCATCTCTGATATCGGTCATTCAGTCTCTAGATAAAAACAAATGTAATCCAAACTCACGGCATAACACGTGACCGAGCGTCGTCTGGATTTTGGTTGTTTCGGTGGCCCAACGGAGGCAACTGTAGAGCTTGTCGCCAAGCATGGAAGGTATGGGCCATCGATTCAGGATTCGCAAGTGGGTCCCATTCGAGCATTATCTTCCTTATCTACGGTCGAAGTCAGTACACATGACAGAGAGGGGCGACAGAATCTTCGCTCACGGAAGGTGCGAGAGCAGCAACTACGATCTCGTCCACATGGTATGAACTATACTCTTTAGGGTTGACCGTAGTCAATTTCTCGATGACTGTTTCAAACGCATCCAAGGTTGTCACGGGCAGTTGCTCTAGTTCTCGGGCCTTTTCGGATAGTTCATCTACAGTAAGATGTAGAGCTTGCAGACGGCTGATCACTGTAAAAACGCTGGTGAGAGAAACCCACAGTCGCAATGGAGGGGCTTACATTCGGCCTCTTGATCGGCCTGATCGCGCAATCTCTTGTCCTCCAGAGCTAATCGTTTCTTGGCTTCGTCCACAAGCCGAGCCTCCTGAGCGATCTTCTCTAAATCCGACTTGCAACCATTGGCTATCAAGCGCATGTTATGCCGCACTTCTGGAATATGCGTGGGCTCTTGGGAGGGTATCCAACCCACGCTAGCAAGTTCTGCCAAAGAAGACAATTCCCGATGCTGGGAAATATGTTAGCGACATCTAGTTTAACCGAGGCCGCCTACTAACCTGTGCACCGGTCGCATCAATGATTATACCCACTGAAGAAGTTTCTTGGGCCGTTTCGGCGAGGATTTGTTCGTATGTCTTATGCTCGACCTTGTGCTTCGACTTTCGAGGTTTCTTCCACGCGTCAGCCCTCTGTTGGGATGTACCAGCTTTGCTCTTCCTCCCCTTGCTTCCTCCAGGCTTTTCTTCGTCGCTGCTGACGGGTAAACCCTCGCTGAAATAAGTGAATAAACGTCGAATACGCGTGTTCGATGAAACTGATCATACCGACGAGCGCGACGTTTTGCTTCCTGTTTTGCTTGCGATGTCTTCTCGTCAAATCCTTTGAACGCAATACCCATGTTACGAGGCCGAAGTTTACTCTCAATTGGCGTGACGATGCCTTCCCCAGAAGCACCCAGACCAGTTCCCTAATTGAAGGTTAGTTTAGAAGATAACTGCCAACAGGGAACTCACGGGTTGCCAGCCCATCCCTGCTAACATTCGGGCACCAAATGACCCTTCCAACTTCCGGAAATGCACCTTCTCACTGGCTGTCAGAGGGGCGCTCTGTGGAGGCACGGAGCTCTGCGCTGTAAACTGTGACTTGGAACCGATGCCTGAGCGCACGGTGCCTTGTGGAATGGCAGCGACTGGTTCTGCATTACTTTTTGGTGCGAATGATGCATTGGCACCTATGCCTCTAGAGCCTAATCCTCGAGATCGAAATGGATTCGCTGTCTCCGGACTAGGGACTCGGGGGACGACGACGGGTTCTTCTTCCTCTTCCTCCGGTTCGGAATCGACGACACTACCTTCGCCTTCGTCGCCGTCTTCTTCTTCGGTATCCTCACTGCCACTTTCGATATGTTCCTCTGAAATATCGATAGACTGAGGGTCTAGCTTCGCACCTGAGGTAAACACGGGGGCTCTGTTGTACATAAGTAAGAGATCGCGAAATATGAATGTGAAAGAAGACATACTGTCGATTGGCTTTCTTTGAAGATTTGCTAGATGTTGGGTATTCTTCGTCTTCCAAGTCAGAATCCCAGCTCTGGCCAACCTTTCGTCGTTTGTACGGATTGTTCAAGAGTTCGCGTTCTTCACGCTCATCACGACTGAGGCCATAGTATTCGTTCTCTCCGTCTCCGCCATCATCCGAAGCACTCGATGTGTCCGGGTCATCATCGTCAAGGAGTTGGCGTTTGCGGCGGGCCATGAGCCAAAGTCATGCTTACGTAAATCGCGTCGGTCGAATGTGGATGTGAAGCGAACTCCGCGCCGAAACCTTATCCTCAAGCTGGTCCCCATCGACAACAACGACCCCGCCGCCACCTTCCTCTCATCAACATGGTCAGTACTCCTCTCCCGTCACTGTGACCGTCTGTTCTTGCCAATGAGACTTGAATTGGCCGTTTTGGTGGTCTGGAACATGATGGATTGACTGTGAACGAGTTGGATAACGGTGACTGACTGGTGCTTTGCTTTTGTCAGGCTCGCGGACCCAAAAAACATCTGAAGCGTCTTGCCGCTCCTAGTTCATGGATGCTGGACAAGCTTAGTGGGACTTATGTGCGTGCTTGTAATTTCTCGCATAAGGTACTTCAAACTAATGATGTATGACGGTTTTAGGCTCCTCGTCCCTCTCCCGGTCCCCATAAGCTCAGAGAATCCCTTCCTTTGACCGTCTTCCTCCGCAACCGTCTGAAGTACGCTCTCAATGGACGCGAAGTCACTTCGATCGTCGCTCAGCGTTTGATCAAAGTTGACAACAAAGTTCGCACTGACAACACCTACCCCGCTGGCTTCCAGGGTAAATTTGCTCTTCTAACCTTTTGAATAATTCACGAAAAATGCGTCCTGTAGATGTCATCAGCATCGAGAAATCTGGCGAACACTTCCGTCTGCTTTACGATGTCAAGGGTCGCTTCACCATCCACAGAATCACCCCTGAGGAAGCCACCTACAAACTGCTCAAAGTTCGTCGTGTCGCCCTCGGTGCTAAGGGTGTTCCCTACGTCGTCACTCACGACGGCCGTACCATCCGCTACCCCGATCCCCTCATCCGCGTCAACGACACTGTCAAGTTCGACTTGGAGCAGAACAAAATTGTCGACTGGGTCAAGTTCGACACCGGAAACGTTGTCATGGTCACTGGTGGTCGTAACATGGGACGTGCTGGCATCATTGTTCACCGTGAGAGACATATTGGTGGATTCGACATCGTGCACGTGAAGGATACCCTTGACCGTACCTTCGCCACTCGGTACGTCTACTTTGACTTTGCCAGTTGCCTTTTATTCATCGACAAAAAGTGTCACCAACATTTTCGTCATCGGTGAGGGCACCAAGCCCTGGATTTCGCTGCCTAAGGGCAAGGGAACCAAGTTGACTATCTCTGAGGAGAGGGATCTCCGTAGAAAGCAGCGAGCATCTGAGTAGATTGCAGTATCTTCTATCCAGCTTCCTGTATCGGTTTTATCTCCTTGAGGTGCAGCGACGTGCTTCATGTCAAAAGCAACTTTAATTCCTTCTATGTGTATGCAACATAGGGTATGTCATGCCATAGTTCACTTTCATTAGTTGAGCACACTCTACAATGACTACTGCGGCTCTCCGCCGAATGACATTGAGATCAAGGCTTCAAGGCTCCAATAATCAAGAACGCTGTGATGTGTAGCAATACAGCGACCCAATTGTACCACCCTGAACCATGAAATCAAAGGCTCAGTTCTGGAACTTCCTCATTGTTTGGATCTCATCCAGCAGACTCTGCAGCCTATCGTCATCAATCTTGACAAGACTGCAAAAGACATGAGACTATAGCTTGTCATGCGTTGAAAGCAATCTTACCTGGGAACACAACTCTTGGCTTCATCCGCTTCAGCAGGACAGAGATTTGCAATCTGAGCCGTCTCGAATTGGGTTAAGAGAGACTCCCGTCTCAAAGTCCTGTGCATATAATTAACGCGAATGGAGGTCTGGCAGTTCTTGTGGCACGCACTCTCGCACCGCACTGGCGGCATCCGCTGAATTGAACTTGGTGAAGGTGTTCACATACTCCACAGTCTTATTGTAGACGCTGGATAAAGCATTGAGTTGCCGATGCAGACCAATAGTTGCAGCACATACGCATTGTCTGGAGCATCTCGTGTATCGTCCCGATGTTCAAGCAAGAATTTGACTTCAGAGATCAGAAGACACCCAGCATTGTTGAACTCTGCAAATATAGTCAGTGATTGTACTATCAAGTATCAAAATACGCACCTGGGCCCAGCTTTAGTGCTGCAGCATCCTCTTCTTCAATTTGTGCTCGTCGGTGCAGACGGGGTGTAGACATGCGACGATCCGATTCCGACGTTTCTCGGCCACCGCGTTTCGAACACAAATATACTCGACACTCATGAAGTTTCTACGTCGTCTCTGGCAACGTCGTCGAAAGACAAAGACATCCAGAGTGCTTGATATTGGCTCGCCTTCCTCCGAAAGCCTTTTGTTCTCCATTTCCTCTCCCATGTCTCAAGTCCAGTCAGTGCTGCATCCATCTGAGCCACGAACAGCCAGTGAACACCGTACGCTCGCTTGCACCGACCCTGTGTATCAATATTCTTTGATACTTTGTAGATCGCGCCATGTCTCTGCCTTTCTTTTACCCCAACTTCCCCGAAGCTGCACGCATTTCTTCTCAAATTCATCAGCCGCGCCAGCCTGAACCTGTTCACGAACAAGCCATTTACACGCGGAGTCCTCGCCCTGTATCTCTCAGCTCTGGATCAAGTGGATTCACCGCCGGACTCGCTTTAACGCCCCATCTTATCGATACGACACCAGTAACGACGAATTTGGCCGAGCAATCTTTCGGGCTGGAGCGTATTACAGACTTGTCGAATAGACCGCCGCACCACACCATACCTCTTCCGAGTCCCCAGATTCAGGATATCGAGTCATATTTCTATCAGGAAGAACTTCATTCAGAATTTCCTCCAAACGGTCGAGAAGTCCAACCCAAGTCCAAACCCGAGTTTGAAAGCGTAGCACTCCCTCAACCTTACAATTCGCGATTTCAGGATCATCATGAAGATCTCTCAGTTATAGAGTATTCATCTTTTCAAAAAGCAAAAGATGGATCTCACTGATATCTCTTCCAGAGAAGCCCCAACTCCACCTCTACAATACGACCGCGACTCGTTCCAGGATTGGTTATCTAATCCAAATGTCCTGCTCGACCAAATATCTGAACTGCAACGATTATACTCCACCGAATCTACCGCCCAGCCGCTGATCACTTCGGACGAGAGTGTATTGGATAGTCAGCACGAGACTTCAGACATAGCATATCGGCAGCCTCACCACGCATTTCGATATCGGAGGGCTTCTCAAGCTTTCTCGTTTCTCGTTACGAAATCTCGCACTACTTTGGACGATCAGAACGCGGAGCCAGATCATGTATCGACACATTCTTCCTCATCCGGGTCGCTAGCGTCTCTTCCTCCCGAATCTTCTCTACTTCCTCGCGAGCGTACAATCTCGAAGGGTCCGAATTCATTTGTAGCATTCCATTTACCCAGACACCCTTCACGACAGGACGTCCGCCAACTGCCTTTGCTCTCGAACATTCGCCGATCTTTTCGTCAACCCTGACCGCTTGCGTTTATATTCTTTCTTTTTCGATTCAGTTTGGGTTGGTCTTGGGATGTCGGACGACTGTATGGATGTATTATGTCTCTACTAGTGTTACAATGCAAAAAGTTGGCGCTCTATAAGCAGATAAAGGGAAATGCAAGAAAGCAGTGAGGATATAAATGTCCTCTAGGCTGGCTCCACGTAGGATGGAGGACCTATGATGGCATGAGCACAGACTAGTGACATCATATAGAAATCGAAGTACCGGGAGAGTGCAACGAATTTTGAAGGGAATGAAGAAGGGCGACTTTGTCGTCTTCCGAGAGAGAGCCAAAGACATGAACCAAACTATGCAGGGCCGCTTTGTGATTTTGCGCAGCCAAGAGTGAGAATTGTTTCGCGGCGTGATCTGCTTGCAAATCTACGATTGTAGGCTTGAGATCTAACTGTTCGAGCTCTTCCGCGTAGGCTCTCGCATCGGAGGACGAAGAGGTGACAAGGCTTTCGAGGCGCTCGCTTGCGGCATGGGAGGACAGGTCGGGATTGGCAGATTGGAGTTGTTTGAGTACGGACTCCTGGGCCAGACGCGCACGCAGGTTCCAGTAGAACCGTCTTCTGGCGTCTTTCCAAACGGTAGGCTTAGCGCAACCTTTGGCTTCCATCCGACCGGTACGGCTGAAGCAAGCGCGTAAGCATCACGATGACATGAACAGGGAGAAACTCGTACTCATGAAGGTCAGCATACAAGAGGGCTATCTGTTTGTACGTCGATTGCAGTTCTGTCTCGCGAGCGACGAGTTTCTCAGAAGCCTGAGTACGTTGCTCCGCAGACAACGCAGCGTCCTTGCTGTCTTTCTTGTAGGAAGCGTAGCTCGGATCTAACCGCTCCATAAGACCCAAAACTTTGTCGCGGCGCACTGATACAGATATCAATAAAGGAATTTTTGTAAGTTATCGAGAAGCTCACTCTTGATTTCAATGATGCCTTCGGGTTCTAAAATAGAGGTGTCAGAGATGGGAGTAATGAGTTCGAAGATAGTGACCGACCTAGCACTCCGGCACGTGCATCCACATCTGCATACATTTCCATCTGCGCTGAGTTGATAGAGGGATCGAGCACAACCCATGCACCACCGCGCTGCAGCAAGCGTTAGCGGAAGTCCTAAAGACGCCTCGATTGACGCACGAGTTCTCCGTTCGGGACAATGTACACATAAACAGGTTGCTTATACGCAGAGAGGCCATCGACAATCTGTGGAAAATTGAGTGACTGAGTACAATGTGATAAATGAATTTCCGACCTTGGCTCCTTGCTTCAGCACTTCGTCGTACTAGGAATATTGTGAATAGACCGGCGATTTAGACATGACCAACATGCGCACCATATCCTGCTGACCACCGGAGAAGCCACGCCAGTTTGCAAATATAATGAGAGGAAGGCCTTCGCGGTTGAAATCAAAGATGGCTTGGGCAGTCTTGTACGCAGAATTGGGATACCAGACCTTGTCGAAGAATCAGTCGATGATTTCCGATGAAGCCGCATTACTCACTTGACCGGCTTCCATGATATGTTGCTCGAAGGAAGTAGGGTTCGCGGGATCGGCGGGGACAACGCGCTCAATAGTGCGGGCTGGGCGAACGTCAGATTAACTTTCAAGACGCAAGAATATCACGTACTCTCCACGGCGATCAAACCCATAGGGATGCCTCCTAGACGAGCACGACCGACAACCTGTCGTTGTGTGAATAATTGCACTCAAATCAAAAGAAGTAATACATACCACAGTCTGAGCCCAACCGCTTAAAGTCTCTTGGAAAGAGCCCTTATCGAAGAATCCAGACAGCCATTCGGAACTAGCTTCGTCAACTTTGCCCTCGATAAACCAGCGAGGATCATATGGTCCCTTGGGAGGCACATAGGTGATGTCACGATCCCAAGTCTCGGTGCTTGAGATTGCCACAGGGAGGGAGGTTCCTTTACTGGCCGGCACATACGAGAGCCACTGAATGATATGTGCGACGCCTTCGAGATCGCTGCCGGCAGTCAAATGGGATACACCGTTCTTGTGCATAATTTGAGTTCCTCCGAGCTGCAAGTTGGATGTATAAACTTCACGCCCGAGAACTTTGTTGAGAGCGGGTGCACCAGTAAGGATGATGGGTTGCCCTTCTACTTGAACGGCTCGTTGACCGAGGCGTACAAGATAAGCACCGATGCCGACTGAACGGGCGGTCACCAAGGTGATGGTGAAAATGTCGTCGTATGCCCTCGAGGTCTCTCCTGCAATGAGACCAGAACCCTTCAAACATTCCACACCCAGACCATCTTGGAGACCGATGATGTCGGTGAGCATGTGACGACGTTCTCCGTCCTCCGTGATCTCGGTCGTGCGAACACTCTCCGCCGCCTTCTCGTTGATCTTGAGGAAAGCTTCATGCGTCAAGTAGAGGTACTTGAAACCCTTCGTAACATCCGACGGGTCGTTCCAGGCAACTGAAAAGAGATTGAGAGCTTCCTCTGCAAGCCCAATGCGGGCACCAGAGTTGGCGGAGAGGTAGATGCGAGGGAGTCCTCGGCTTCTCGCGTACTGAGAAGCGGCATAGAAGAAGTGATCCTCTTGAGGACCGAATGATCCAATCTTGTATGTGATATCGTTAGCAATGACTACGATGGAACGACCCTTGGGGAACTCAGGAGTTTTCATAGAGAAAACCCATGCCACCATGCCACAATTGTTGTTTCCGGGAGCGCGATCGACTTCCTGAAGCTCTTCGTTCTCGTCGAGGACGAGTTCCTTGGACTCGAGGAGCGTTTGAGGTATCTTCACTGATGGATCTAACACGCGACGTGCAAGCCAGTGGTTGTGAAGAGCTTTGCCAAAGAGGTCCGGGAAATCGTAAACGTAAGTCGTTCCCACCAAATGAGCTTGGTATCGCTTCGGTTGAAGAGACTCTTTAGTGGGGTAAGGTTGGTTGACCGGTTGGAGATGAAGCGGTCCCTTCTCGCCAATCGACTTCAAAATGGTTGAACCCTTGTCCGTGACGATCTCTTGGTAGGTATGGAAGTTGACGATGAAGCCAGAGACATTGTCAATGACACAGCGAATGGGGGTGACGTTCCCTTCGCTGTCCTCCAATGCGATTCTAATCTCGGCCCCAGTAACCTGGAGGCGCCACAATCTCTTTCCATGGCGCTCGATGAAGCCAGAAATAGCCTCGACGACTTCGTCGAAAGTGACCGTGAGGTTATAGATGAAGTTCATCGCGATGTGGTTGCAATCAGAATGACGATATTGAGCGCTCACAACCTCAAGCGCGTCCAGAATACCGGTGACGAGACGATCAGTCTCAGAGACCAAGTATTCGGACATCCGCATGTTCCCTCTGATTCTGCCAGGGCGAATGAGAGCACGGACGAAGAAGCGACTGTCCATGGAATTCTCCCGGGCGACGGCGTGGTAGATATGAATCTGAGGGTTTTCGACGAAGCATGGAGTAAGGTTGTAGTTCGAGAGGCGACTGAGCTCAAGCTGGAACGCGAGGGCGGGCTCGATGTTACGAATGGCTTCTTCTTCCTGCCAGACTCCTGCAACGTCACGGAGAGTAAAGTAGGAAGGGTATTGTCCCTTGCGGCACAGAACGAATGACACGCGACGAACACCGCGGAGGGTGAGAATGGCTTTGCTATCGTTCAGAAGTGTCAAGAACTTTTGCCTCCATTCCTCCTCGGGCATATCGTCTTCTTTGTCGAAGATTCTGAGGGCAAGATTGAGGACGTTGGGCGCTTGGTTTTCAGGGCCGTGACGCTGGCTGAACTCTTCCGGGTTGAAAAGAGGGAGAGAAGCAGCGACTTTGGCGAAGCCATTGGTCAACGACTTGAAGTCGGGGAACGACGCGATTGCACCATGTCTAACAGGTCTAGATTGATTTTGACCAAGGAGATAGGTGAGATCGCTGACAGAGCCTTGACGACGGTTGATAGCACTGTTCAACGGTCGGTACCAATGATGCATGCAGAAGGCGAAGCACATACCCGAAGTCACCAGCCAGGCTGGGGGTAGAGGGGGCCGACTTAGAGGATCCCAGCTTGAAGCGCCAGGTGACGACGTGGGGGGATTCGCCTTCGTCCTCCTCATCGCCTTCGACATAATCGATGGACAAGAGCTCGTATGCTCTGTACGCTCTACGCACATAAACCTCAAAGGCAGCTACGGAAATCACGCATTGAGTCAGTCGCTTCAGTGAACAATAAGGAGAGAAACTGACCGAGAACAACCCAGGGCTCTGCCTGAGAGAAGAATGTGGGCAAGACATCGAACACAGCCCAACGAGAATCAGTCAGCTCGCGGAGAATGTCTGCGGAAGGAAGTCTGCGATCGAAAAGGTTAGGGACACAGCGCCAAGGCATTCGAATTGCACATACTGATGAGATCCGCCAGGTTCGCCGTAGTAAGTTGCCGTAACGGAAGCGCGGAGAACTTGCTCCATCTGAATAGCACGCTCCTCGTAGGAGGGCATTTGGCAAATGATGAGCACTTCACGCGCTTTCAAGGACACGGCGGTCGAAGATCTGGGTATTCGTCAGACACTCGAGAGACCCTGGATGAATGAAAGGAAACGCACCTGCTCTCAAGTGCAGCAAGCTCTTGCAAAACGGTGTTCAACTTGCTGTCCGAGGAGTTGAAACTGGATCCACCCGTCTTGATCATGTCAAGCAAAGACAAAACAAGCTTGTTCTTGCTCTGCGCTTTGGTGTGGCTGAGCACCAGCGCGACGACGGCATCGAGATCAGCCTTGTGTTGATCTCTCAAAGACAGGATACGGGCTTCGATACTGCCACCGAACAACTTCTCGGTAGCCTCATAGCGGGACAGGAGATTGGCGATGACATCCCATTCGTGGACTTTGAGGCCGCTCTTGTACCTGTCCACGACGTCGACGAGGGGTGCAAGGGAAGCTCTGAACATCGTTCGATCTTGCGCCCTAATGTTACCGTCGATGTACGTCTCCAAGTGTTTGCGAATGCGAGTAGCAGGGAATTCGACAGGGTTCGTTTTCGTCTTAGCATTCTCGATCGTAGCACGGATGCTATCTTCCAATTTGCCTGGGATACGTCCAGACAGGGCAGAGAGGACTGCGGATGCTTCTGAGAAGGGGAGCTCGGGATTCCTAAGAACCTCGACGACGTCCTTGAGAGTAGACGCCATGATGGCCTGGTTGTCATATCCGTCGAGGATATTGTTCAAAATATCGATGCCGAAGTTGAGTTGCTGATGGGGTTTAGAACCAACAACGCTGGGCAGACCCATCTTAGGGAGTTGACCCTCGAACGGCTTGGCATGCTTCACGCGATCGGGGTCGTCGAGAGACAATATACCAAGGATATCGCCAGGCTCGAGACTGACACCGGGTTGCTTGACGAACTGGACAGTTCCGTCTTCGGACGCGACGAGAGGCATGTACATTTTCATGACCTAGAACCATCTTGATACGAGTACGCAAGTGGAAAAAAGACAACATACCTCGATCTCGGCATACGCTTCTCCAGCTTTGATATGATCGCCGCTATCGACGAGGAATCGAACGAGTTTGCCAGGACTGGGACTTCTCAACTGAGTGGGGTCGTTCTCCTGCTCAATCAAGCAAGTCTTGGAGTCGACCATAAGCCGGACGCTTCCGACTTCCTCGCGCCAATACACGGAATGACTCTTCCCATCCAAAAGAACAAGAAGACCACCGTCAGCCAAGGGTCTTGCACCAACCATCGTGCGAGCTCCATTGAGATACAGGGCCCAAGTAGTAACGGACGAACGGGCAGCGGTGAACGAGTATCGAACACCTTCATAGATGAAGTCCACACCGAAGACGGTCTTGAGGGTATCGCGCGCAGGGACCTGGCCCTTGTCCAAAACACGCTTGTACTCCGTCCAACACTCTTCCGAAGCCACATGAGCTTTCGTAACGGCACCGCAGATGACAGCAAGGGTGGCTTCAGGTCGTTCAGCGGTGAGCCTATTGCTGATAAGAGTATCGAGCCATCCGGTCGTGAAGTTGTTCTCCTCGAAAACTTGAGTTTCGAGAAGCTTGATGAGGTATTCGACCGTGGTACGGAAATCGCCACGAATGCTCAACTCCTTGAGAGCAACGACCATGTTCTTACGGGACTCGTCGCGGTCGGAGCCATAAGCAAAGATATGACCGAATTGAGAGTCGGCGAATTCGTGGAGGCCACCAGCAGTCCCGACGGAGAAGTACCCCCAGACATTGGTATTGGAGCGGAAGTTGAGCTCCTGGATACTGCCACTGGAGGGTTTGAATCCAGCATCGGGATTCTCCGCGGTGATACGGACGGCCACAACGTGACCCTTGGGAGAGGGCTTGCGCTGAAGCTCCTTTGACTCGGGCTTGACCATGTCGAAGTCGATCTCGGATGCGCCGTTGGGAGCCAGTCCGTAGAGTTGGCGAATGTCGCGAATGCGGTGGAGGGGGAGACCCATAGCGACTTGGAGTTGGGCAGCAGGAAGATTGACTCCGGTCACCATCTCGGTGGTGGGATGTTCGACTTGGAGACGAGGATTGAGTTCCAAGAAATAGAAAACATCCTCTGCTGGGCTGTACAGATCTGTTTACGAAGAGTGAGGAGATTGCTTTAAGGAAGTAAGATTTTCTCACATTCAACGGTACCAGCACTGACGTAGCCAACGAGCTTGGCGAGACGAACAGCAGCTCTTTCCATCTCCTCGAATTTCTCGCGCTTGGCGATGGTAACAGGTGCCTCTTCAATAATTTTTTGATGACGTCGCTGGACGGAACAGTCACGACCAAAGAGGGAAATAGCGCTTCCATACTGGTCGGCAAGAAGTTGGACTTCCAGGTGACGAGCCTGGCCTGCCAACTTCATGACGAAAACGGGTGATCCTGACTGCCGTTCAGTTCAAGACCGTGTAGCAACCTTTCCGACAACTCACCTGGGACTTCTCCACACACCGCAATATAAGCGTTCTTGAATGCTTCGGGAGCATCGACTTTTCTGATTCCTTTACCACCACCACCTTCACTGGCCTTGATCATGATGGGATAGCCAATCTTGGCGGCGCGTTCCATTCCTTGTTCGGCGCTGGTCACGCAAGCAGCGGCATAAGCGGCGTCGGGGACGGTGAGGAAGCCATTTTCAGACTGGACTGTATCGCTGATGCCAGTGCCTGACCAAGGCATACAGGGGACGTCTGCAGACTGAGCGACGATAGTGGAAGAGATTTTGTCCCCGAGGGAACGCATTGCCGAGCCTGGGGGGCCGATGAAAACGACTTTGTGCTTGGAAGCAGCAAGGGATTCGGGAAGGCGAGGGTTTTCTGAAGCGTGACCCCACCCAGCCCAAACGGCGTGAACGCCAGCGCGTTCAGCGAGGTCAACAATAAAGTCGACGTTGGCGTAGTTGTTGTTGTTGGTGCCTCCGGGGACTTCGATGTATCTGTCGGCCATGCGGATGTACTCTGCGTTGACCTTGAGATCCTCGGGGGTAGCCATGACGGTGAACTCGATGGCACGGTCGGTGCCAAAGGTGTCGTAAGACCATTGGCGGATGGAACGAATTTCTTTGACGGCTGCAATACCGTTGTTGGCGATGAGGACCTGTGCACGAGTGTGAATGGCGTAAAAAGGGTAATGCTGAGTGCCTGCACCTTTGTGATGACGGTGTGGCCTCCATGAGCTTCCACCCAGTCGCGAACACGTCCTGGAGGAGCGTTCTCGAGAGAATTTCCACCTAAGGAAGGTCGATGAGCTAAATAGTACGCGGTGGGGGCGACGACGACGAACCTATAAAGTGCGCGACTCTCTTGTGGTCGACAGACATTGTGGTGGATGGGTCGAGCGAAAGCTGAATGTGACCGGGATATATAAAAGAAGAGGCAGGGGATTGGGGGTTTAGCCTTCCCCAAAGGTTGTCATGTCGGAAACCGGATGTCGGGTCCGGCATGCTGTCGAGGCTGCTCCTGCCCCTTGCAGCCAGCGTCCAACTCGATGGGGCTCTCTTCCAACGTTTGTGCGCTCCCACCCTGCATTTTCGTTCCGGCCATCTTCTGCTCGTTTCTGCGAATCCAGTCCGAACTCAATCAGTATGATATCACCGACCCTGCACACAGCACTTGGCCCTCTCGGTCTTGTCCTCGTTCGTCCGATCTTGACGCTCGCCTTCGTCGTCATATGCCCAACGTTTCCAACGATCAAAGCCATTTCTTTTCATGGAAAGGAAAACTGCTATATGGCACGCGGAGATACCGGTCTACACGTCCGCTGGAAGATTAGTCGGACCGGACACGGACCGGATCCAGCTAGCAACTTGAAGATGATCGAGTTTGAGAAAACGGTCTTGGTCTTCATCGATAGCCATGTCATCTCCTCTCTTCCTTGGGTTCGACCTCTCCACCCAGCAGCTCAAAGCAATCGTCATCTCCAGCGACACTCACATCGTCCACGAGTCGTCCGTCCATTTCGACAACCACCTCCCTCACCATGGAACCGACAACGGGGCCATCCACGGCGAAGACGGCGAAGCAGCCGCTCCCGTAGCGATGTGGATTGAAGCCATTGACGTTCTCCTCGCCCAAATGAAGTCTGCTGGTGTCGATTTCACCCGCATACATGCTGTGTCTGGATCAGCCCAGGTATACTACACTCTCCTATCGACTGCGCCAGATCATCTCATGCAAAATTTTTAGCAACACGGTTCAGTCTACTGGTCGTCTGATGCCCCAGAGCTCCTCAAGAATATACCGTCTGATAAGACTCTTGAAGAACACCTGTGCCCCGGCGCCTTTTCTCTTCAGGATGCGCCGATCTGGCAAGATTCGTCGACAACTGAAGAGTGTCGGGCTTTAGAGGCGGAAGTTGGAGGCCCTCAAAATCTGGCAGATCTCACTGGAAGCAGAGCTTACGAACGCTTCACGGGACCCCAGATCTCCAAGGCATGTTCCTTCGCCGCTCTATCCACTTCATATCTAATCTTTGCGCTTAGATCTATCACAAAGACAGAGAGATCTACGACGCTACACATCGCATATCGCTCGTATCTTCCTTCTTGGCCTCTCTGTTCCTTCAGACCTATGCTCCAGTCGAAGTATCAGATGCCAGTGGCATGAATCTCATGAACATCCTGACCTCAAAATGGGACGATCATCTCTTGAACGCATGTGGCGGTCCTTCTCTTAAGGAGAAGCTAGGACCAGACCCAGTCCTCGGAGGCACCAACCTCGGTTCTATCGGTGGATGGTGGATGAGGAAGTGGGGTTTCCCAACAGGTTCGTGTCCCGTCACTGCGATTATCCCAAGCTCAATCGAATCTCAGATTGTATAATCGCTCCTTTCACTGGCGACAATCCGGGAACCGTCGTCGCTCTTTCCACTCCCGGAGACGCTCTTCTTTCTCTCGGGACATCCACCACATACCTCCTCGCCGCGCCACCCTCAGCCACCCCACCAAAGCGCATGACCACGTCCCACCTTCTCTCCCATCCCACAACCGAAGGAGCTTCCATCATCATGTTATGCTACAAGAACGGTGCACTTGCGCGTTCTCAGATCATGGAACGTTATGCCGCGGGCTCTTGGGACAAGTTCAACGAACTAGTCGAGCAAACTCCTCCTGGGAATAACTCTCGTCTCGGACTTTACTTCCCTCTCATTGAGATCATCCCTCCGAACGTACAAGGGCAATACCTCTTCAGCACCACCAACCACTCCGTCGAACCCGTCGAATCGTTCCCTGACGAGGCGCACCCCAGAGCCATCCTCGAATCTCAATTCCTTTCTATTAAATCTCGCGTTCTCGAGATTCTTCCTCACGATGCTCCTCCTCTTGAGCGCCTCATTCTCACCGGAGGTGCTGCCGGCAATCCCACCATCCGTCAACTGGTTGCAGATATCTTCAACTTGAAGGTCTACGTCGCCCGCACAAAAGAAGCAGGAAGTTTGGGAGGCGCCCTACTTGCCAAATACGTATGGTGGAAACCACAACAAACAGAAGGCAAAAACTCTTACACCGATATGAGACATCAAGACGGTGACAGTGTCTCTGAAGTTGCAACTCCGAATTCGCACGTTGCGGCCCAATATGAAGAATTAGTTGAGGCGTACAGGAAGGCTGAAGAATGGGTGGTCGCGAGAAGCACGAAGAACACTTTGTAATTGGATCGATTTAAACACCGCAGGACTAGAATTAAATTATCGTTCTATTAAGAGAGTTCTATATGCGGTCGAGGCTTCCACGAGAAAGGGTTTCATTTCCTTCCAATGCACGATGAGTTTATAATTGGTGTTGCGTGAGAGATAGGTATATGGGGAATCGAGATATGCAGATATGAGTCGTCGGAGACAGGCATTTGAAAACGAATGTGAAGAGCTACGATGACTGCGGCCTGAAGATCCCAGGCTCAAACCAACAGTCGCGAAAAAGCTCGAACGAAAATGCAAAACAAGCAATAAAAAGGAGCATGGTAGACATAATGTCTGATCATGAACAAGAGGGCGAAAGAAAATTGTCAGAAAAACTGATCATCGTCCATTTGTATTTCGATGCTGCTGCTGCCATAATGCCAGCGGGACATTGTCTTCCTCAGTAGGGCTCACCAACATTCCTTCGCTGGACCTACGTCTTTGACCCGTCAATGACTTTTTCCGCGCTCGGGAAGCCCCATGTGTATGTGGATGCGCATTATGGGCTTGCGAAGCCACTGCCGTCGCCGAATGTGACCTTCCTTGAAGCTTAGCTCCCCCAGATACCTTTCTGACAGTCGTAGGTCCATGATGGCCCGGGGGCGAAGGCGATCGTCGCGGAGACGTAGATCGATGAGGAGAGGCTGCTCGATGAGATTGTTTGGGTGACGCAGGTGCATATGGCCCTGGACCATTCAGATAACCAGAGTTTGTGCCCATGGACCAACTATGAGGTTGTTCGGGTGAAATTGCACGCATTGCACCGGGTGGGAGGCCGGTGGGTGATGCAGCTGGGGAATGCACTTCTCCTGCGTCATACATGTAGGACGAGGAGGTTGCTGAGGATACGGGGTACCCAGGATACTGGTTCATCGGATTCTGATTCAAATCCGGAGAAGAAGAATATCCCAAAGAATGAGGGGATTGCGGTGACGACGGGGAAAGCGGGGGACGTTGATATCCTTGATTTGGGTACCCATGATAAGGAGCTGAATTGCCGACCGGAGTGGTTGGCGATCTTCCAGGGCTCTGCAGAGGAGGAGCACTTTCAGCTCGTATCATACCGCGTCCGCCATTTGGCCCTGTATTTATTTGAGGCCCGTACTCTTGCTCGATGACCCGATGTTGGAGATCATATTGTGGGCCTTTCACAGGCATCTCCGCCCTCCTACTTGACCCGGGGCCCACACCGGATGTCTTCGTCAAGCTGCCTCTTCTTCCACTTTCTTTCTTCATCGTCACTTCTCGTTCTCGTTCCCGCTCGCGCTCTCTAGCCTCTTTTTCTCGTGCCTCAGCTTCGGCCTGCTCACGTTCTCTTTCTCTAGCAGCGGCCTCTTGAGCCTCCCGCTCTTCACGCTCGGTGTCCTTGTCGGAAGTTTGCGCCTCAGAATTGGCCGGTGTTGGATTAGTCGCCTGAGTCTGAGCTTTGTTGATGACGCCGAGGTACCAGAACATCAGGTTACTGATGAGAACTTGCTCGTGGAGAGGGCGTCTAGGATTGGCTAGCTTGATATGGCTTAACCGATAAACAGCTCGCTCGACATGAATGGGATAGCGCGCGAATGGAGCCCCGGGAATCATGTGACTCTGAGCTTGAGGACTAACAGGGGATGTGGAGGAAGGTTTCGATTTAGAGGCACCGAGGAGGGCTGCCGCTTTAGCCGGTCCTGAAGAGCCATGAAACGGCGGTTGCTCCTCCTGCTTTTTCTTTGAACCACCAAAAAGAGAGCCAAAGAACCCGTCTTTTTCTTTCTCCTCCTTCTGCTTCTTACTAAAACCGAAAAGGCCCCCACCTTTTTTGTCTTTATCTCTTCGTGCTGGCGACGGAGATGATCTCGAAGCAGCACTCGGCGGTGAGGGGCTGCGGGGACTGATAATGGGTGTTTGAATTTGTGGTTGCGGTGGGGGTTGGACAGGAATTGATAAAGGTGGAGGTGGGATATTGACAGGAGGTGGAGGAACGGGTGGCGGAGTCGGTTGGTGTTGCGGGACTGGGTGCTGAAGTTGGATTGGTTGGGAGGGGATGGCTTGTGGAGGAGGCTCATATGAGGATGGTTCGTCGTCATCGTGAGCATAAGAGTCATAAATAGATGATTCTTCGCTGAATGAACGTGGACGATCATCGAATTCGTGATCCTCGAGAGTTGGAGGTTGGAAAAGGGTCGTGGCAGTCTCGGGATCAGCGGCAGGTTGAGGTCTTCGAGACGCAGGAAAACGGTGACCTCCTCCATCTCCCGATAAGCCTGGCTTGCGTATTTTAGTTCTAGCAGCCCGTCGAAGTATTTGCCCCGGCCGCTGAGGTACTATGATCGGCGCGTCTTGTTCATCTAGCTCTTGTGCTATGTAGATCGTTAGCGATGTGATTGACCGGGACGAGTGTGATGCTTACAAGCAAGCGGAACATTGAGACTAAGACTTCGCCGTAAAACACTGCGTAGCTGTGATGGATCATCACTTTTGCTAGCTTCCTCTGCTAATTGCTCAAGGTTCTGGAGATCTTCTATCGTCAATTGAGGAACGTTATCGCCCCTCGTAGATACCCGTCGTCTAGGTTTAATTTTTACGGACTCGCTTTCGACGTTGTCATTTGCAGAAGGGCTGTACTGCCTACTCAGCATGGACTTCTTCCTGCCGAGCCCGCCACCAGTGGAACGCGACCTCTCCAGATTCGCATTTTCTTTAAGGAATGCCCGAAATTCCCCAGGAGCTAGCTCGGGATGAACATGGGCAGGAACCCAGAAGAGATGCAGTGGATCCTCGACATTAGCGGTGTCCAAGTCGTCAGGTAAAGAAGATGATGAGGTCGAAGGGAGATCTGGGTCAACGGTGGCGACTTGGATGGTAGAGCGTCGTCGAATGTCGCGCAGTGTTTCTCTTTCGAGCTCAATCTCGAGTTCCGTGGGCTGCATGTGTGCAGAATGTCGAGAATGCGCGCCTCAGGTTGCACTCGGTCGTCTGAGTCGGAGTCTGCCAGCTCTGCGGCAACTTCATCATCGCAGTCTTCAAATATTCCTGCCTTTTTCGGTTTACTTCTTTCGCTGAACTAACTACATGATCGTCTCTCGCTCAATGGTATTCACTACACGTAGTCCTGCCTCAGGCTGCAAATGCTCCTCAGCAGCAGCATATCCTTACATGCCTCTATGGGCTTCCCCGATGCCGATGCCGGCTATAAAACCCTGTTGCCGACTGGACTGCCGTGAAAAAGAGCTATGAAAAATGGATAGCACGATGGACGGTTGCAAATAGTATACACATGTAAGATTAAATGAAGATAGCAGATGTTCTCAATATGTCAAAAGTTCGTAAATCACCAGAAAGCGCACCTGCAAATTTGTTAGTTTCTATCCCGTGACACAAGCGCCCGGCAACTCACCACCCTGAAAAGTGCTGCGCGAGCCTCTCTATATCCATAGCCTGGTCTATCAACTTCTCTACTTGTGCCTCCACTGTGAGCACTTCGCTCGGGTCAAAGTCGCGTCCTGTCAACTTATCCTTGACACGATTATAGACGCGTAATGCTCGTTCGTTCGTGACCTCAGAATGCGCAGCTTGTCCATCAATATTGTTGCCTGAAAAGGGGTGATGAGAATTTGCTAAACTTTGGGGTCTTGAGGCTTACCGGGGAATATGCGGGTCTCATCCGCACGCTTAGGACGTGTGAGACGCTCTGACTTTGGCTGGGCAGGAAGTCTTACCACATTCTGTCCCCCTGACAACAAAGAACTGATGAGTACAACATTCCCCAGGTCGCTCATGAAATTACCTTCAGCATTATTCTGATCAGTCTGGACCAATCGCCAACTGATCAGCGGATCATACACAAGAGCCTCCAGGACCGCCATGAGAGACTCTCGGTTTTCTCTGAGGACTTCCATAGTAATTTCGCAAGTATTAGTGAAACTTCCTTTGATACCAGAGACCTGTTGCATCGATGGGTCAACTGAACTCCTAGCAATATAAGAAACATACCTCCATAGCGTGAACGAGCATCCTTGTGAGTCGGAAAGGAACCTTTTCCGGATATTTCTCGCGATGCATGGCGACCTCAAAGCAGTCGCCGAAATCAATATGGACCACCTTGCCAGTTTCGCGTTCCAGAAGAATATTGGAAGGATGACGATCCCCCAGTCCAAGAACGTGTCCGACCATGCTGTTCACGGCCAAGGAGTTTGTGTACGTCGCCCGTCTTTCCAGCCAATGTTCTGAATTGGTGCTCTTAAGCCAGAGAACTCTATAAAGATCTTGCCCTGTAGTGTGCTCGAGAGCGTATTCGAAGACTTCAATCTTTTGCAAGAAGTGCGAGATCTCGAAATCAGGAGCCATCTTCGGTGCGCGTTAATAAACGGGATAGAAGTGAAAACCGAAACCTACTTGGAGTATCAACTTCCTTTCAATGTCGAGGAGGACTTTGCGACTCTCGCGATAATCTCTGATCAGACTATGAATCGTGTCAGCACCCAATACCCAACCCATCAAACCCGCATTGGGCGCCAGTGGCACAACCGGGTAGCGCTGAATGTGGAGCCGGCGCTTGAAACTGTTGGTGTCGACGGCCAGCAAATCGTTGACTAGACTGAACAGTTGCATCACTCTTTCGTCCTGGCGCAAATCCTCGTGGCCTGGGGAACATTTAGAGAGAAAAACACGAAAGTGGTTGAATTCCAACCTTTCAAGCCATACTCATAATCGTGACCATCACTTCCTTTCAAAGACAGCCGCCGAGGTCGTGATTTGGAAGTGATGACAGTCATCTTGGGAGAGAACTTGGCAATCTTGATGATCTCCTTGTTGCCTGGTTTGTAGGTTCCTGGAACAGCTAACTCAAGGTTCTTCGCCTTCTCCAAGGCAGGAGATACATATGCTAGATCCAGAGACGTGACTTGCGACATTTGCCTTTCAATCTTACGGAACACCTAGAGAGATAGTCAGTTAAAGGATCTACAGTCATCTATAGCGTTGGACTGACGCTATAATAAATGTCCCAGGCTTGGTCAACGAAACTCAGGTCGTTGGTTCTTTGGTATTGCTCGCAGGCTCTTCTGGCCTCTTTTAATTCTCTTCCAAAGACCTGAGCAAACGCAATTTCTCGAGACGTAGTAGCTCCCTAAATCGCCATGAGCTACTTCAATGCGACAAGAACGAGTGACGTACGTCTTCCAACATCTGATGAAGAGGCGCAAGCACCGCGAACATGGCCTCAGGATTCTTCTCCGTGTAGTACAGGCGAGAGGCCTCTTCCAATCCTTCGTGCCACATCTCGTTCCAGAGAATTGCTACTCGCAGGAGCTCTTCACTAACTAACTTGGCCTTTCAAAGTATCAGTACAGTAGAAGCGACTCTCGGCACGGTTCAGACTTACTTGTTCTACAATTTCTAGGCTATGCTGACGCATCGCTGCCATGAGGGCCGCGGCCTCATCCCTCCGAGCTGGATTTGTTGATTTCGATGCTACAGTCAGTGGATATATGAGCGCCTGTGGATGCTGCCGCCCGACATCGTTCAGGATCAAAGAGATACTTCTTCGAATCATCGGGCTGTGTGTTTGAATCCGAGCGATAATCTTGGACGCAAATTAGATCAGAATGCAAGATAACTGGAGGCTGCACAAACTTGAGGAACGACCTCGAGCCACATCTCAATTGGAATCGTAGAGAAGTTAGATACGAGGGTATGATTCACTTCCTCGTTGAACCCATACTTGAACCACAGCGTGAGAAGGCGCAGTGTGTCTTGCAGGGCATTTTCTCCGCTCAGTGCTATCGATCTGAAAAATCCTGAGACAAAGTGAGGAAGAATCTGTTGTCAAAGTGATAATGGGACATACCCTTCATGGCTGCGATAGTGTGTGACGTCAGATTTGTATTCGCCATGCTTTCCACCAAATCTTCATTCTGTGCGGCGAGACGGTTGACGACTTCGAAATTCGCGAGAGCCCAAGAATGCCAGGCCTTGTACCATTCTGGATCAAATTGAGTAGCAAGGTAGTAAGCGTCCAAGATATCCTTTGCGTTGCCCTGCAGCATTATCTTTAGTTGGATTGACGCGATCAGCTGACACGCGGCTTACAGCGTTCCAGTCCTGGTCGAGCTCAAGTCGCCATTCACCTAACTTGAAATAGCAACGAGCCAAGAGATGGGTCTGCTCTGCTTTGGCTTTCGCATGAATGGTCCGAGTCTGCCGTTCTGAACCGTCCGCTCGAGATTCTCTTGTGAGACGATTGGCGAAGTCGCGAAGGTCAGCGAGACAGTGCTCATCAGGGGTTTTCGCCCAATCAAGCTTCAATTTCGCATATGCAACTGGGGGCGGTGCTGCATCCTGCAGAAATAGTGTGAGAGGAGTGATGGCGGGCAAGAGGTTAGCAAGTGACCTTATCTGGTCCAGAGAGAGCCAGAAAGACTTTCTCAGCGAGAGGAAAGCGCTTTGCTTTGCGGCAGAGGTTCCCAAACTTGATCCACATAGTGGCATCCTCTTCGGGTCCCATCACTAATGAACGGATCTGCAGTATCATTTGCCAAATTTCCACATCTGGCTGGCACCCTTGAAGCCTGACAGAGAAGACTTAACGAGGACTGCTGGATGACATCTTTGACCACTTTACCGTTCCATCCATGTTCGGTGCATCATCGCACGTCGGTCAGGCTGATCAGCATGCTGTTTGTACGTTATAACTTCTTCCAATTCTGACAATGCTTGAGCTCGGATCATAAGCCTAGGGTAAAATGTTGAGAAAAGTCTCGGCCGCTCAATGAACGTGGAAATATTTACGAGTAAGATCTTCCATAATTCTCCCCAACGAGTGACGTTAGGTCCGGTTCTAGGAGATCTCGGGCTTTGGAGATTTGCTGCATGGCACGAGGGAATTGATTCCTATGGACGGCAAGGATGGCTCGATAGAAGGCTCTATCCAGCGAATCGGGTTTCATGGAGGCAATATAGTCGTCCATGGCATCCCATTCACTCAACGACCAAGCGGCGGCCGCGGCCAAAGGAGCTATTTCTGTGCGATGATCGGAAGATGCGTTGACCCAAAATTCATCAACGTCCTGGGCCAATTGTGCCCATTCACCGAGAGCATGAAGACACCGCATTCGTCCTAGGACAGTCTCAGAATCGGTGGGATCTTCATCATATCTTGCATTATAAACGTCGAGAGCCTCTTGCCAGCGACCTAAACGTTCAAACCAAGCTTCATGGGTCGACAGATCAAACATGTCACGAGCTACAGTGAGCATGCCCCAAGCAGCATCATGTTGCTGTAGCTTGGTATTGATGCTGATGAGCGACTCCACTACCTGAGATGACGGATTGTTGTCATCGAAAAACTCTAACTCCTTGAAGTGAAGCGCCTTCGCATAGGCGTTGCATCCTAATGCATATTCGCCCAACATTTTGTTCTCGATGGGGAGGCGTTTGTCTTCGTGTTCCATGAATTCGGCCAGGTTGAGTAAGCGCGGCACTAGATCAAGGGGGACTGTGGGCGACGTAATGGCGTACTCGATAGCCTGAACAAGGTCCTCCTAGATGGCATTAGATAGCCAGCAGAACCGTGGTTGGGATGTGGCTTACCTGGTATTGGTCGTAAAGTTCGGTCCAACAGGACATAAAAGCTACATTGAAAAGTTCGCGCGCTAACGGTTGGTGGCTGTCAACCAATGACATGCAAGCTCGTAAAGCATGCGAGGGGGACTCTTTCAAAAATTCCACGGAGAGGCGCTGGATCCACTCCGCCCATTCTTCCTTGGTGCTCACGGAGCTCACATCCCAGGCTTGCTTGAGATGTTGCTGGTTGACGGTGAGTTTGGGTGGCTCGGAAGGTGCGGCAAATTCAGACATCTTGTTGAAATCGCTCATTCTGCGCATCGAGGTGAGAATTAAGGTAAAACGGACGTTTCCCAACTTACACTAGTTCCACGGAACTGATCTCGGGCAGCCTTTCTCCGTTCAGGAGCTTCGCCACCAGATTTTCGTACTTCTGATGACTGACACGGTACCGCGAAATGGCCTATCGCAAGTTTTGCTTCAGCGCAGTGTCCCGTTTACTATACGGATACAATTACCTTATTTATGGTCGGAACGAAGATCGCGAAATCCGACCCGAGTTGTGAGATCAAAGCACAGAAGGTGTCCATTATAGACGTCCGGAGGTCTGGATAAGGGGAAGCTAGTGTACGGACGAGGGGATGGATGATACGGGAGGCGTGATCAGAGAAATTGACACGTCGAGAAAGGCCCTCGATGCATTGGACGGCGGCCTTCCTCAGCGACATAGAACCATCTGCGCGCTCTGCGGTCTTCATGACTATGGGCAGAATGAGATGCATATATTCTTCCACATTGGACCCAAAGGTAATTAGGGCATGGAAGATCTTAATCTGGGTTTGAGAACGCTTCTCGTTCAACTCAAGATCAAAGACGCGAAGTATCGGGGGTAGAATCATCGGAATGAAAGGCTTGAATTCAGCGTCAAGAGCTTTGCCCAATGACTCAATAACCCGAACGATTGAGAGATGTAAGGATACATTCTCCCAAAGCTCTACGAGCAAGGCGAGCAATTCGGGTGTGAAGTTCCGGATGTGTTCTTTGATGATACCGACGAGCATAGCTAATTGCTGAAGGTAGAAATCTTGCAAGCGAGCCAGCGAGGTCCTCGTGACCATAGCAAGAGCCGGGAAGATCTAGAAAACGATTAATGGAGGGGAAGTAGGCTAGACAGACCACGTACCTGGGGCAAATGGACAGCACACTTCAAACCCTGTGTTTTGAATATCGTCATGATAGCCTCCACCACTTGATGGTGATGATTGCTCAAAGAAGCATCCTTTAACATTCCGATGAGAGAAGTGACCACGACTCCTTGAAAATAGTCGTCTGAGGCAAGATTGGGAGTCTTCGCGGTTGGAATCATATTGATAGCTAAAACCTCTTGCCACTGCTCATCGTTGAATTTGCGCTGTTGCAAAGATGTCAAGTAAGTCGCTGGGAATAAAAATGAAGAAAAAGGAAAGCTCTTACCTTACTGCGGTAAGGATCAATTGCGCCGAGAATACCCAGCACACGAACAACTTCGCGCCTGACGCTCTGTCGCGGTTCAGTATGCAAAAGCTTCACAAGAATCGGTAACAAGTTGGGATATTCGACGAAGGGTGTTATGACGTAAGCAGTGCTTGCACAAACTTGTCCGAGCGTGCGTAAAGCAGCGTCTCGCTTGGAAGCCGCCGCAGGGTCTTCCAAAGTAGTCATTGCGACTTTCATGATCATGGGAACCCAAGCATAGATGTCGTCCATGCCAATTGCCGACAGATCACCAAGAAGTGTCATGATATTCGCTGCAACCACAGGGTTCGGATCTTCTGCTTTGTGGCATAGAGCTCTGACCATCGTCAAAGCGTACGGTTTCATGAGTCTTGGTGTCGCAGCCACCAGCAAACTCAGGAGCCGCGAGCACTGTTCCCGACTTCGCCTGAAATACCATCATCGTGAGCTAGAAAATAACGAACACAGGATCACAGGATCTACACTCACATTACTGTGGAATACTCGAGCTCAGTCATGAGCTGAAGAATTGCTTTGCGTAGCGACGGGACGACATAAGCCGGATTGTGCATGGCAAGCCTTCCAATCAGGCGAACTGCCATCACTCTGTTCTCGAACACCTCGTCGTTCAGAGCTATGAACAATGATCGCACGTTCTCGGCTTGTGCGAGGTGCTTGTCAAACCGCTCGTCTAGGTTGAACAGGACAACCTCCCTAATAGATGGATCTGCACGACTGTTAAAGAGACACAACGATAGGTTGAACTGGAGTACATGCCTGGATCGGCGATTCCCACTGTCAATAGATTCTCTAACACGTCGCTGATTACCTCAATGGATGTGTTGCTGGTGTGGTAGACGATCGGGTCTCTGACGAACAAACGGCAACAAGTCAATGCTGCTGCTTTTCGCACGTCCGGATTATCATCTTCAAGGTAGGGCACAACGCAAGTCCGTACAAACTCGTTCAGGCTGTGGCCTATTGCAATTGTGAATAAAAACTTTTTCAACAACCCTGAGACAAACATACCAGTAAAGTCAAATGAGCCTAAAGTATTCAAGGCAAGAGAAAGTGCCTCTTTTCCAACGGTTGCTCCCTATTCGAGACCATAAATACATGACTGCCCGGATTCGGTAAGTACTCACGTGAGTCACGTGCAGATCATGATTGACGACAAGGTCTGGACGGCGCCCAGGGAGAACAGCGTTCACAGTTTTATAGGGCTGCCCAATCAAAGTGTGGGAGATTAAATCCAGGAGCCTCTCTAATGCAAGCATTACAAAGTGGAACTGCAGCAAAGTAGAAGACCAACCTTGAACTGTCCGTAGCAGCGGAGGGATGTGTCGGGCAATCAAAACCAGGGTTTGACGCAGCGCGTCCGTCAATCCACATGCGAACATAAGATCTAGCTGATCGTGAAGCAACTTTGTGAGGTTAGGCCCTACGGAGCTGGCTAGCATGCCGATGCACTGGAAAATGGGTTCTTCCAGAGGTGCGTTCTTCCTCCTGATCAAAGTATCAACAAAATGCGGGACCAAATGAGTGCGAAGCAATTTACCCGTGCTGTTGCAGGCCAGACTTGACACTTTGCATGATTGGCTCGAGGAAGTGCTTCATCTCACTCTTTACTGCAGTGGCGACATAACCAATCGCAATGAAAGCTACGAAACAGTCAATATCTCTTACGTGAGGGTTCGTGGAAATAGATACCTCGTGCACGTTCGTTAGGTTTATCCAACTGGCTTAGAAGATGACCCATAGCTTGATGCAAAAAGTGCTCGGTGAAGCTCTGAGTGTCATACATGGCCAATGTGGGGATGAGTCCGACTACAGTCTGGCGGACCAAAGGATCCTTGTGTTGCTTGAAACGGAGTATGTTGTTGCTGGTGTCATAGAACTGATCTCGCATGAACTGTAATGCTGATTAATGATGTCCGCGCGGCGAAAGTATATGATAATTACCATTCCCGCATGAAGAAGAAGTTCACGATAAGTCAGGAGAGAACCATGGATCACTTCGGGAGTTGGTGTCTTCAGAGCTATAGGAGCAAGAGCAGTCTGTGTCTCGCTTAACAGCTTGGTGAGGAATGTGCTCTTCGATCCCTTTTCACGCTGAACAATGATGTCTAGACATGCTGCGAGCAATTCCGCAGCGCCTTCCCGCACATTGCTCTGTTGAAGTGAGTGGCGAGCACGGTTCCAGAACTTAAGAACTCACTCGAGAGTCTCGCAGTGGCACCATGATCTGACTGAAGACCAAAGCGATATGCGCATGAAAATAGACGGGGATGTTGCGAGCCAATTCTTTGAGAATCAAAACGCCAGCGTATCGCCCAGACTCTTGCTTCTCCTTCTGCAACTGTTCAACAGCATCTGCCACCTCAAAGTCCATGAACCGCTCTCCAAACGCCTGCCCTCCTACTTCCGCAATCTTTCCCAAAGTCTTGGATGCAGCAATCATGACATTGACGTCGGCATTGGGTAATAGGGTCTTGAGATAACTGAACAATCGATAAAGGTTGTCTACCGGGAGTTCTAACATGCTGTCTTTTGGGACGTCAGAATTCAACTAAAAGCGTGATATGATAAAGGGCTATACCTATGGCAGCAATTCCACCGAATTGCTCAGCATTGTGTACGCTGTGGACAAGCTCAAATAGTCGTTTGTTGATGGTGTCGTCAAAGATTTTCGCCACATCTGAAGGCATTTCCGCAATCGTCGTGGACACCTATATGTATCATAAATTGCAGATATGAAATAACATGAGGGAATACGAACATAACGATTGAGGTCGCGAGCAGCCTGAAGCCTTGTGCTCTCGGATCTACTTTTCAGACCCGCAAAGATTTGATGAAGAGCATCCGCTGAGCCCTGAACGTTGGCCATAATGGGCACGCCTCCAACGCAACTGGTTTTCAAGCCAATTTGCCAATGGTAGTGTGCGTGTAGAGGTCAGAGAGGATGGACACCGAAACAGGGTGACGACTCGGATTGCGGAAATCGGAAGAGAGCCGATCCAGAACTTCGAGGCACCAACGCCGTCACGGCGAATCCGGTCAGCTAAGACTCGACTTGAATGCCATTCGCACGAATTGGCCAGAAATCATGGAAATCAGGTCAAATAGTGCCTCGAATACCCAAGCGTTGCTTTAGTAAAGCAGCCATCTGCCGACAGTCTGGTCAAACATCTTCGCCTCTCGATGCAGAAACACACGACGTAGTGATTGTTGGGGCTGGTGCTGCTGGTTTGGCACTCGCCAGCGCTCTAAGTAAGATGAACATCACATCTTGCTGCTGAAAATCACGACCTACATACAGCACGGCCCAGTTCATCGGCGCGTTCATGTCGAATTGCTTTGGTGGAAGCCAGCGACCTCTCCAAAGTTCGTGAATGGAGCCTTCCTTCGGATCAGTATTCGAACAGAGTGAGCTCTGTAACAAACAGATCTCTATCTTTCCTAAAAAGTATGCACTCTTCACTCTGAAGTTCTAAAGATTTTCTAATCCAGTTCTGCTTCAGCTTGCGACCTACACTCTCATCTGAACCAAACTCGTACCAACTCCATTCAAGAGATGGAAGTGTGGGATGGCGTATCGGATGCTCGTATCTCATTTCGTGCCTCAGAGCTCCTTGGCCGCGAACATTCTACCAATATGTCTACCATGATGGAAAATCTCAATCTTCAGCGAAGTCTGCTCAAAACGCTCCAGTCCAATTCTTCTATTATACTCCTAGACAAAACCAAAGTCGATTCTATCGCTAAACCTAACGACGATGCAAACTCGTGGCCTCTGATAACACTGGATAACGGCAGAGTGCTACGTGCTCGACTACTGGTGAGACCATCAGGTCATAACCATCCAATTTCTCACTTTGCCTAGGTGGGTGCCGACGGATTCAACTCTCCAGTCAGACGATTCGCCGGCATAGACTGCTATGGCTGGTCATATGACACACAAGCAGTCGTAGCTACTCTTTTTCATCCATCGAGATCAACGGGGAACACCACCGCCTTCCAACGATTCCTGCCGACGGGACCGATTGCTTTCCTCCCACTTTCCCCTACAATCTCGTCATTGGTTTGGTCGACAAAACCGCATATAGCTTCATCACTTCGTTCTGTGCATCCCGACGTTTTGTCTCTCATGATCAATGCCGCTTTCAGGCTCCCTCAAATATCCTTGCAGTATCTGTACGACTATATATCGGAGAAAGGGCGTGATGGTCTTCAGGTCGAGCGTAACGAGCTCGCGGACGAGATAAGATGGCGAGAAGCAGCTCATAGCATACAGCCGTATTCAGCCTTATCCAGCACCTCTGATAAACAAGGGGACATTTCTGAAGGTTTCGATCTATTACCGCCATTGGTCGAACATATCCAGGCCGGAAGCGTTGCTTCATTCCCTCTTCGCTTCAACCACGCGGAAACTTATCTAGGCGAAGGTCTAGGCTCTCGTACTGTCTTAGTGGGAGATGCTGCGCACTCTCTGCATCCTCTTGCTGGACAGGGACTCAACCTAGCGCTCGGAGATGTCGAGGAGCTTGCATCGTGCATTGATGATGCAATTTCACATGGGATTGACTTTGGTGCGTCTGATTCGCATGAGGAGGCACGATACTAAGTCAGTTTTCAGGCTCAAGAACTGCGTTGCTGCCTTATGTCCGCAACCGTTATTTTGAGAACCACAAAGTCATGTCCGCGGTTGACAAACTTCACAAGCTGTATTCTTCACAACTGCCGCCCGTCGTTTGGGCTAGGTCTGTCGGACTCGAAGTTGTCAATGAGCTTGACTCCTTGAAAACGGCTTTGATGCTGTCTGCGGGTGCTGATAGTCGTACCACGCCGAATCCTTGGAATGCTGCGGCTGATGGGGTGACTTTGGTGAACAACGGCATCGAGTTTTTGAAAACTGGTGCGAGTGTCATCTCAGGAACGGTGGGATCAGCAGTACGGAATGTACTCAAGGTCTAGCCTCCCTGCATACTACTGCTGTAACACTCTGACAACACTCTGATATTCTTAAATATTGTATTTTTCCTTGTTTGGCTTGGGTCAGAAAATAAAACTCGTTCAACCTTTCTCCAGCCATGGTCAAAAATCCAGTGACGGCTCTCGCCATATCAAAATCATATCTGATAGCCGCATCTGGTGTCAACGTATACGCTTTGTCCCTTTCGTTCGTGTCTTTCGTGCTTCGTTGATCCCATCCTGCTCATTGAGTAGATCAGGCGGACTCTTGCATGAAAGTACATCTGCCAGCAGTTCCATAATCCGCTATGTGAAGATAAACGAGGGGGAAGAGGCTAAGCATGTCGTAGCATGTGGAGATGACAAAAAATTGCTTGTCTGGCGTTTGTCTGAAAGCGGGCTCGAAGAACTTGACTCGAGGTACGAACAGCCTGCTATATGCCTATCCCGATCAGGCTAACTCTACCCCTTGCTACAGAGAGTTGCCCAAGAAGCCCACTTGTCTTCAATTAACAGCAAAAGGCCAGAAAATACTCGTCGCGGATAAATTTGGCGATGTCTTTTCCTACCCCCTACTTCCGCCCGAACAACCCTCCACATCGACACCCTCTACTCAAAAAGGTGGTCACGCCAGCTCCCACGGAACTCTCATTCTAGGACACACTTCTATTTTAACAGAGCTCATTCTCGTCGAGCGCGAAAACCGACCATTCATCGTTACCGCAGATAGAGATGAACATATCCGGATCAGCCGCTATCCTCAAGGATTCATTGTCCACCGATACTGTCTTGGCAGCACGCGATTCGTCTCGTCTCTCTGTGACTTGGGAAATGGACAATTGCTATCGGGAGGGGGAGAAGATGTTCTTAGGGTTTGGGAATGGGACTCGGGAGAGTGTTTGAGAACGATCGATGTTGGGAGCAGTGTGAAACCAAGTATCGTCGTGAGACGGACGTTGTCGGGCGGGGAAGATGAAGAAGACGGACGCGATAAGAAGAAGAAGAAACCAAAAGGTGCCTCCACCAAGATTGAAGCCTCGCCTTCAGTTCAAACGGAGCCCACCTTGGTGATTCGAAGGATTAGCAAGGTCCTTGTCGACTCGAAGTCGTGGATAATCTTCGGCGCTGTTGGGTAAGAGAACCGCGTATATTCCTTCAACGACTGACGACTCTACAGAGCCACTGCACTTTTTTACTTCCCGTGGCAAAAATCCAGCCAGGGGCAGTCACCGATTGAAACAATTTCATTCGCATTGCCGGTGTTAGACTTCATTGCCCTACATGACGGCCGACTTCTGGTATCTCTGGACTCTAATCATGCAGCAAAGGAGGAGGAGCCCAGTTTGCAACTCTTGAAGTGGGAGCAGGAAAAGGTGAGCTTTGTTTTTGATCGCAAAACCTTTCAAAGACTCATGTACGAAGCTTGTGAAACAGGAAAATGATTCAACGATTCAAAAACTTGAAAATCGAGTTCGTTCATATGGTGGGTCATTTTGACAGACATCTGGCCGATATTGATATCGTTCGTAGATGGACCATCGATTGGTGATCAATACGAACTCTTGTCGACGCTTCCCAAGTTCAGTATCGAGGGCCAACCCGCTGATGGAGTCGAAGACGATGTGATGATGGGAGTTGACTTGGGTGGACGTAGTGGCGAGAAGAGAGAAGCTCGTCAAAAATTACGCGAGGCGTTATCGCGAACACAAGGCGTTGAAGAGACTGGGCCCTCCAAGAAGGCAAAATTAGACGAGAAAGAAGATGACGATCCAATGGACGGCGATGGAGTGGAGAGTTGAATGATAATATGGATACAGAATAATTAAATGAAGTGGTGATGATGCAATTGGATCTAAGAATGAAGCTCTATCAGTCGCATCTGCCATCTTTAGGCCCGTCCTTCCATCTCTCGTCAAGCTTTTCGGTGGTGCACGGGAATGTGTCTTTTCCAAGCCTCTCGTTAACCTCGTTATGAGTTTCGCAGAGCCAGTTCATGACCTCTTCTCTGCTACCCACAACAGGTGGCTTGGTCTTCATATGCGAGCCCAGATGTTCTGCACAATGATGACAAGGGTAGAGACTCGGCAGAGCCGAAAGCATCGAGAACATATGGGTGCGATGAGCAGGTGATGGTTTCGCAGGATAATAAGCTGCAGCAGTATGGAGGAAAGTCCAAGTCGCCCGACCAAGTTGTTCTATATCGGCTGGGCAATTGGAACGGTCCTGTTGACTGGATGACGCAGTCGCCGCCGCCGTACCCCCTGCCATGGCAGCGAACGCACTCGTCGCGGATTTGGCTTTTCGGCCTTGCTTTGCGAAATCGCTGAATGCCATGCATGGTTTACATGGCTTTCCATCCGGCCCAAGGACAACGCTTGGAGGTACCTTGGGCGAAGCCTGAATTTTGACCTTGTCGGGCTCGGACATGGCTTCCGTCAGGTTGTTGCCACGTGCGGCCGATCGCAAGAGGTTCCAACTCGACTGCCGCCAATGTTTGTCTGAACCTCTATCTCGATGAGCGTATAAATCCACTTGACTTTCAGAATTTCATGGCAAATACTAAAAGGTAGCTATGATATATTTACGCTGGTCAATAAATTTCCTGCTGAAATATATATCTCGGCCTCCACTCCTGGGAACAATGTTACCTTTCGTATCGCGACACCTGTGCTATGGACCACAAACTCTCCAAGTAAGCCAATTAAAATATCCAGGTTGAGAAAACATTATTATATTACGTTCTGTCCCAGAAGGCTTCTCCAACGGCACGATATACTTGAGACGGCGTTCAATGTTGCGTCCTTGGAGCATCGGTCCGCCTGATGGCCTCACTAGTCCATATGAAGTCTTCGTTATGAAAAGAAGGGGAGCTCATTGAACATCCACAATACTAGCCCCTAGTTGCGATGACGGCCTTCTCGTACTCACTCCGCACTTCGAAACTACCTCCACTAGGCCTATGTGCCGGTTCCTGAACTCAACCCAGACAACGTTCATGGCAAATTCCCTCATGATGAGATGAAAAATCAGGTATGGTTCCTGGAACAAACCGAAAAGGGTTACTTCTTCCAAACGAGGCTCACGGCCATGATCCCAATCACTAACTCGTCCTGAGATTCCGTGATGCACGCATCCCGCCTTGAGCTTCCTACCCAAATTTAGAATATGACGGCGGTAACCTCATTGGAGGCGCTCTACTCGCCACTCGCACGTGCATCTTCCCACCGTATATGTCAATCACAGCGTGGCGCTGAATCATGCATGAGATTTGGATTCGGGTACCGTACCACTGTCGACTCACACGGATCGTATTCATCGACATATGAATGGCGATACATGATGTGGGGTTTGTTTGAATGTGATCGACATGTCAAATGAGAGCGGAACATAGTGTAGCGCTTCCGCCAAGGTCGCCAGCTCACCCAGGCACCAACTTTCGCTTGTAATGCACAATGAGCTAGTATTCTTGAGTGTATTTCGTTCCTTGAACTTCTTCTCAGGAGATGGAAGACTACCTAATACCTCCTCGACGGGCATTGGTCGTGTGACCAGTCAGATCCATCGCTCCAACCCCTCAATAAATACAAAGGCCAGCGGAACGTAAAGAGAAGACAAAATAACGAGTTACTGATCAGTTTGTCCACTGATCGCAATGCTCGTTGCTCCAGGATATATCTGTCGATGACATCGGCAAAACGTTTGTTCAGAGTGGAACGGACCGTCAACGGAACTTTCGAAGCACTATTGCTAAGCGGCATGAGAACTTCCAAGTATAAAGCCAATCTTTTCCCGCACTTTCCCATCTTCGGCCACCCACGTATGGCCGCATCCATGTTCAACATGACAATCACCATGTGCGACGCGCTCGTAGAGTGAGTATACTAGCCCACATCGGTCTATCAGATGGATTTTTTGTAAATAGTGAGTTCCTTAGAGTAAGTATGTACACCAAGAACAGCAAAGTAAGAACATGTAAGTAAACGACTATGCCCAACGACCGAGAAGAGCCATGATACCGGCTCCCGCGATCATGCAAAGCAATGACAAACACAACTTCTTCGTGCTCGCTTGATGCATCGCAGGGTTGAACAGGAACTCGTGTGCGAGAAGCTCGACGAGACCGGTATAGAGCAGAATACCAGAGCTTAGCGCATCCAAGATACCGGATACGATGGAGGCTTTCGTCGAGTTGGGATTGTAAGTCGTACGGATCCCGAGACCAGCCGCAATCCCGATGGGAGTTGTCAGACCATACAACAATGCGCCGACAATGGGGACGTAATTGTACGAAGGAGGTAATGCCAAGAAGGCAAGACGGGATCCAAGACCCAATCCTTCGAACGTTTCTGTACGTTCACGTTAGTACGAAATGTGTATGGGAAGAACATCGGGGCGACTTACGATGGAAGATGATAACGATGAAAAGGGTGATGAAGTCGGGGTCAACAGCCAATGTCAAGCCGATCAGGACACTGTGCAGCAACACACCAAATTCGAGGATAGCGATGCCGACAATTTGAGCAAGAGGGGTGTCGAGGACGTTGGATGGTTCCTCCTCAGAGGTCTCGGACCCTGGCTTCTCGACGTCGCCGATGGCGCGCATAGAGCTCGTCTTGACAATCTCGGCGCCGGGTTCGTCGTCGTGACTATGGCCGGCCCTTGCAGTTCCGATGATGCCGTGTCCGTGAGGATTCGGTGCAATGCCCCTCTTCTCGAGGTATTGAGTGCCGAAACGGAAGGCCATCAATTCAACGATGAAGATGCTGAAAACGGCTAGCATGGACAGCGCGAGAGCCCATGGCTGTTGGCAAGGGGTGTCAGACTAGCATCCACATTGCTCGAGTGAAAATCTCACGTAGAGTTGCCAAGTCCCTCCCAGACACGGGTTGCTGAGTTCTTCAATGGCGGGATCCAAGAGATGGATGAAGGCAGTGGCGATCTAGAAAGAAAGGGTCATCAGCGCCGGCGATCTTCTGGTATGATAGGGCAAAGGGCGGCGTGAGATTAACTCAAGGAATAATACGTACAATGACACCAGAACCGAAATACTTGGCAAACCTGGTAGAGCGTCAACAACGCTCGGACTGTGAGGTCAAGGTATAGATCTTACTCGAAAGCGATTTTTGGTACACCCATTGCTGGGATGCGCTTTGCGATGACTGGGAAGAGAGCGCCGAACATGGACATGGCCATGATGATGAAGATGGACGCTATGCGCAGGTGGAAGTGGGAGTCGGAGCCACCGCCATCGCCACAGTTCAAATCATCGTCGGAGGGAGGGGGCGTAGGCGTAGGCGTAGAAGGGAGGGAGGCGTTGGTAGCAGACATGGGAACCGACAAGACGACCAAACAGAAGAGGAGCTGCTTTATAACCGGACACGAAAACAACAGAAAAAAGACGAGAACCCGTCCAGTTCGGAGATTGCAGCGGAAGTCCGTCCAGGGGGAACCCGTCCAGTTAGCCGAGTGCGGTCAGAGATCCGGCTCACTGGCCGATCGTTCGCTCGCATGTCGCGCCAGGGCAGCTTGTGCACACACCGCATACAACTCCTTCGCGCGGCCGTGCAGCCCCTGAATCTGTGCGAGATAGTAACGCACTTTCCGGGCTGCCTCCTTCGATTTGCCCTTTTTCCGCCGCTCCAGAAACAAAATCACGTCGGACAGAGCGAGCACACAACGGTCTGACGACGCTGCTGAAAGATCTTCAACGGGGGCCACTCTGAAAAGCTGCTCCACGTCCTGTAAAATTTTTGGGAACGTCGTCTTGGGTACCTGCGCAGACGTTGTCAGTCGCCACTCAATCCCTAAAAAAAAGTGTGGCATGCCGATCCAATACGCGACCAAAGATAGGTCATGCCCTCTCCGAAGCTCGAAAACCGTTCCTTGGACGTCATATCAAACACAAACGGAACGCTTCTTTGCATCAGTTCACTCGCAATCTCGTATTCGGCATCTTGGATCTCCAGGCTGCTTAGTGGCGACCTCGCCATGGTTCGCGTAACGTAAGCATATGCCAGGCTGCTCGACGTCAGTGGTTAGATTAGATTCTTCGGAAAGCTCGCTTACCATAGCGTTGCAATATTGAAGATCAGGGAAGGCCCAGCCGCCGCTCGGTTACTCAGTTCACCGGGCACCTCAATCAACGTAGGCATCGATCCATATCGCTGTGGCCGGGACGACGGAGGTTGCTCTCCCTCGGCAATACCAGACTGCCCTTCCCACCACGGCAAAACATTCTCAGAAAGCAACACTTCGCTGTTCAGTATCTGCCGCGCCGCCTCTCCATCAGGATCATTCACAGTCCGCAGGAATCGAGCTTTCTCCTCCTCGTTCAGCTTCTCCCAAAGAGCTTCTGCAGATAAGGAATCTATAAAAATCGCAAAGTGACACAATCATGAGCAGCTTGGTCCTGATATAGTAGCATTGCAACGGACCCAAATCAAGATCGCCTAGCCGCATGGCAAGACTGTTCTCATCCCATTCTTCCTCCGCAGACTCTTCTTCAAATCTTTTCAGAATTCCCAGCATTTGTGTCCGTTCCTGTGCCGATTTGGAAGCTGATGTCCCGCTTTGAATATCTGTTTCGATCTCACGTTTATAAAACGCTTCAGAACACTGCGAGTGAGACTATACGGAGCAGAGGTGAGATATATGCTCCGTCACAATGCCACTCACTCACCTGGTGCCGGAAACACGTCAAGGAACAATAGGGGGCATTGCATGTTGGGCAGAGATATCTCGAGACTTGTCTTCTGCAGCTGAGAGAGTGTAAGCTCATTTGCGATGTACTGTGTAAGCTGCAACACGCACAATACACAAGTTTTAGCTTTCTCTTCTGTTTCATGTTCCACGACCACAATCTCTGGCATATCCACCACTAAACAACCTCAAGACCTCGATGAACACTGTGGCACGATTGAACGGAAGGATATTCGGACGATTTGAAAGTCCGACCAAATTTGTGTTGAGCGCTCGTCTCTCGAAAATCCTGCTTTTGGGACTTGTGGCGAGATGTCTGGCGCATCTACGTTCTCTGCGTTCTCAAAACTCATCGATAACCGGATACTTAGATCTCTGGCTGATATTGGCATTGTAAAACCTACTCCGGTCCAAGCAAAGACTATTCCTCTGGCACTTGAAGGCCATGATATCCTAGCTCGTGCTCGAACCGGAAGTGGGAAGACAGCTGCATATTGTATTCCCATCATCCAGAAGTTGCTCAGTGTGAAAGCAGTATGTCTCTTTCATCCCACCGCTGCCATTTCTTGACAATGTGCAGGAAGATGGAAAACAAATTACGAGAGTCTTGATTCTTGTACCGACTCGCGAGCTGGCGGAGCAAGTAACGATGCATATTCAGATGCTCTTATCATATTGCGAAGATGTGATTCAAGTGGTCAATGCAGCTGGAGGGACTGTGACGCATCTGCAAAAGTACGCCACGCGAATACCTTGGGATCTCAATTCCGAGTCTGACCCTTGCCGTGCAGAAATGTACTTTCCGAGAAACCCGACATCCTGGTTGCAACACCCTCTCGCGCTCTCAGTCTCTGTCAATCGAAGGTGAGCGGAACATCATCTTTGTCGTCCATTTGCTCACAGCGCACAGGCAATTTCGCTGACTGCACTGGAATCACTCGTTGTTGACGAAGCCGACCTCATCTTCTCATACGGCTACGATGAAGACGTTCGAAGCTTGTTCGGAGGGGAATACCTCTCTACCGTCTTCCAGTCTTTCTTGATGAGTGCCACTCTCACCGAAGATGTCAACTCTTTGAAAGGGCTCGTTTTGCGTGATCCCGTGAGATCTCAAACCTTTTCCTACGTTATTCGATTTATTAAATCGTCCTGTTTTAGAAAATTCTGAACTTCGACGATGAAGACGACCAGGCCGCAAACCTTACTCAGCATGTCATTCGGTACGATTCTCTCAAGCCTTGGCTATTTGGGTCTAATGACTTGCAGATGTTCTGAAGTCGACAAATTCCTTCTGACGTATGTCATTCTCAAGCTCAAGCTTGTCAAAGGAAAATGCATATTATTCGTCAATGATGTCGATCGGTGTTACCGACTCAAGCTTTTCCTTGAACAATTCTCAATACAAAGTTGTGTGCTCAACTCTGAATTGCCCCTAAATTCGAGGTGCGGAATGATCTATAATTGAAGATTAAAAAACTTGGCTCATGATCACGCAGAGTTCACACTGTCCAGGAGTTCAACAAGGGTGTCTATGACTACATCATTGCCACGGATGAAGACAGCTCGAAGAATGAGCAGGATGACGAGGACGCCGTCGCCGAAGAAGAGCCACAAGAAGAATGTCAGTCTTTCATCTGTGTTCTTCTGTTCTAGATCTAATTCCTTGCATAGTCATCGCGACCCAGAGAGAGAGTGCCGATAATAAAGCGGAAGGGGCCGACGAGCCTGAAAGCTCAGATCGGACAGGTTCGAAACGCAAGAGATCCGAAGCTTCTCCTCCTCCGAACCGCAAGCGCAAAACAAAGCACGCGAAGCACAAGCGAGACAAAGAATATGGCGTTACCAGAGGCATCGATTTCATCGACGTCAACTGCGTCCTCAACTTCGATCTCCCAACTTCTTCTCGAGCATATACTCACCGAGTTGGACGGACGGCGCGTGCTGGTCGGTCAGGAATGGCATTGTCGTACGTTGTTCCTAAGGAGCAATGGGGTCTGAATAAGGTCGTTGGGGGCTTGGAGAGTACGAAGGAAGATGAATCGGTGTGGGAACGAATAGAGCGAGATCAGAGAAGCCGAGGGAGCAAAGTCTTGGACTACAAGTTTGACAAGGCTAAAGTGGAGGCTTTCCGATATCGCATGGAAGATGCCCTACGCTCAGTCACTCGGAGTGCCATCAAGGAGGCCCGTATCAAGGAGTTGAAGAATGAAATCCTGAACTCGGATAAGCTGAAGGTACGTCATCATAGTTCGTAATTGATGCGTTATCTGAGTCTCTGTTCATAGGCCCACTTTGAAGACAATCCTTTAGATTTGGAGTATCTTCGACATGACAAACCCTTACACCCAATGCGTGTGCAACCTCACATGAAACACGTGCCAAAATACCTTCTCCCAGGTGGTGTTTCAACGGAGGCATCTGGGCCCAGTAGCAAGGATGTCGGGTTCGTGCCTTTCAGAAAATCGACCCGGGGGCGTGGCCGGGGAAGGGGCAGAGGAGGGTCGGGAGGGTCAAGGGGTCACAAAAACGACCCTCTCAAGAAATTCAAGAGATAGAGGGTCACATTACCGAGGTGTTATCGTCTGCATGATTGTGCATTATCTTATTTCGTAGTTTTAGTCTGCTCAACATACACTTTTCTTGCATTGTTGCTCCTAAGCGCCCGCACTGACTTTTCCAGAACGAAATCGTGTTTGCTCATGTTTGTGTGGCGCCTATTGGTCTTGTGAAGCCGGAGTCTGAGCGTACCTGGCTTGATCCCCATCTCTTTTTCCTTTAATTTCTTGCAGTAATTTCCTGTCAAACTAATACGCCACGCCTCTGTGGTTGCCGTCGGATAACTCACCTCGAGAGTCGAGAACACGCTAATGGAGACATCAGACGAGCCGGGCAAGCGAACGTCATTGAGGTCCTTTCATGCGTATATTGATCTTTGATATAGATACCTGTCGCATATGCAGTGCACCCGCCGAACCTGATGCTCCCCTCTTCCATCCGTGTAAATGCTCCGGGACCATCAAATATATCCACCAGGATTGGTAAGTTGCTTTTGTATTGAACCTGCCGTCGCTAACCCACTGCGCTAGTCTGACGACCTGGTTAGCCCACAGCAAGAAGAAGTCATGCGATGTCTGCAAGTATCAGTATTCATTCACAAAAGGTGCAACATTATTTTTCTTCCCATTCTCTTGGTTTCTAAGCTTCTCCAGTCTACGCACAAGACATGCCGGAGACAATTCCAGTCTATCTGCTTCTGCGACGAGTCGTGCGGCAGATATTCTTCGCGATCCAGATAATGTTACGGGCGACATTAGTGGGCTTCGTGTGGTTGGTCGTGTTGCCTTATGGAACTGTTGTGTCCTGGAGATTATATTTCTTTACGGGGGACCGAATGTGCGTATCTAATCTTTGGCACTTGGTCGATCTATAACTTACGCTGAACTTACTTCGACAGTGCTTGGTGGATTAGTAACCACAAACGGCCAGCTTCAAGCATCATTCCCTTCCCCAGCAGTAACGCGACTCTCCAAGACGTCTTACTCACCATCCAAGCCAACAACGGAAACGTTACCTGGCAAGCCTTCAGCCCGTTTTTGAGGACTATGTCATCGGATGTCTTCACTGGGCAGATCATCGCGTCCGTCATCGTGTTATCCTTTCTGGCAGTTTTTCTTCTTCGCGAGTACATAGCTCAGAATGCCCGCCCCGGAGTCTTCGAGGATGTCGATTTACCTGAGGCGCCTGTCGCTCCCCCAGTCGAGAATGTCGTACCGGAGGCACCTGCAGCCGAAGTGCAGGTCAACGCTGACCCTGGCTCCATCTCAGATACCAACGCGTCCGATGGCGGTAGTGTCCAAGACACGCCGGCTGCTCAACTACTTCCCATTCCCGTTGAACCACGAGCCCCGCATTATATTCCCTCTCCCAACATTGCCGATCTTTCACCATTTGTTCTTGACCCTTCGACCTCCCAGCACTCCGATCGTAGTCAATTCTTCACAGAGTCTCAGGACTCAGGGCCGTCCTCTCTCCCAATGATCTCGCTTTCATCTTATGATGAGCTTCAGGGAGATGCGCCCGCGGATCCTGAGGTTGTACCTCGAACGATCAGAGAGACAACATATCCGGATCTCTTTTCTTCTTCCGCAAGTCAATCGAGTGTCATCATCGATGACCTGAACAATGGTTTGCAACCCTTGCCGTCCGAACCCGATGTCAGATATCGACGTGAAATACGGCGGGGCAAACGATCCGCTGGTTTTGAGAGCGTCCCCTTGCACAAACGTTCAGATTCGTTGCCTAGTAATTTCACACCCCAGCCCTTGCAGACCTTCCCAACTGCGAGGCCTCTCAGTCCTCCGAAGTTTGGTGTCACATCGACGCCAGCTTCGAGGGAGTTCCAATATCAGTATGACGGGAAGACACCTCAACCCACATATAGCGATGCCTTCAATACTTCTCCACTTGGTAATCCTCGTCCTTTCTCGCCAGGGGTTCAGAACGGCGACGACGATGCTACGTCGATATTCCAAACCTCCAGCTCATCCACCGCTCACATTCCCTCAACGTCCCCATTCTCTACAGCGACCCCCCCTTCTGTACTGGGCCTTGACTTACTCAATGCCAATGTATCATCTCGAGCCTCTGAGCCCTTCGATGTATCAAATAGCCCCTTTGGCTCTGCCATTCCTTCCTCATCAAATTCTCCTGATGTATTTCCTTTTTCTTTCACAGTACCCTCGTCCGCGCCCTCCACTTCTACTGCGGCTCCTAGGTTGGATCCTAAAGAGCTGCCCGAACCCTTTTCCGTGCAGCACTACGCAAAAACATCTCAAATACAGCGACCCCCTCTGCCAACGTCTCCTGCTGCACTTCCTGATGAGCAACCTCTGACGACCCCCAGTGCTGTGATGTACATGGCACCAGAGGATATGAAAAATGTGGCCCTTCCTCCTTCAGACTACTTTCAACAATCATCAAGCTCGTCCGCCGGCGCCGCTCCTTACCAAACCATCAAGCTCACTCCTTCCACCACTTCTCTTCCTGATGAAGTTCCTTCAGTCACCCCATCCGATTACGAACCTTCCGAAGCCGCAGAGACCAATGCGGAGCTTGATGAGGAAGATAGACTTAATGACCTTCGAGACGCCGAGGGGCACATGCACGAAGTTGAACGCCTAGACATCATGCCTGCTCTAGGCGACGTAAGTGATGACGATGAAGAAGAAGATGGTGGGGGTCACCGGGCAGCCATCGACGTGAGGCTTGTTCAAGGTCCTCAAAATTTTGCTGCTGCGGAAGCGTTTCCTCAGGAAGCTGTAGCGGACCAAGAGCAGAACGTTGATATCGAACTCGAAGAAGACATGGATGGTGCTCTTGAAGGTACGTGTCCGCCTTATGTAACTGAAAACATGCTCATGTTCACAGAAGCCGTTGGGATGCGGGGGCCTATTTATACTGTGTTCCAGCATGTGAGTTGCTGAAGAGTAATCTGACTCTCTCCAGTTTTTGACGCACCTTATAGGCCGCATTAATGATCTTCATCTTGGACGTGTCTATCGGTGTCGGTGTCTGGATCCCTTTTACGCTTGGAAAGACGGCTGCCTTTCTTGTGGTATGTTGCTTCTCCGATTTCGCGAATTTGCTCACCGATTTGATTAGCTTGAACCACGTCGGGCTTTGGAACTCATTCATGCCCCTTTAAAAATCGTCCGCATAGTCACAGACCCGATAGTTGACACCGTCGTGGCACTCATCAAGCCCTCTGGCAGTTATGCGTGGAATGCGCTGTTGCGATTTCTCCCCATTCTTGGTCTTAGTCAGGTGGAGCATACTATCAGGGAATGGGCTTCTCGGGAAGCAACCGGAGGAGAAGCACTCGACGGAGCTACCAAACTTTACGTTCAAGCTAGCCAGCGTCTTCTTACGCTTGCCCAGCTGTTATCTCGCACGAGTACTTTCCGTGGATTTTCTGAAAGCTGTCTGAGCTGGTCCCAGCGAGCACTCGCCACATACCTGAAGTTCGCCCATGGAGACACTACTACGGACCGTGTATTATTCATTCTACTTGGAGATAGTCTGGCTGGCGTGCTGGTCGCCTTCTACCTGAATATTTTGACCGTCGGGAATATTCAGAATGCAGGACGTGCTGTCCGAACCGTGGTCAAACAGCAATTAATGGTGATGAAGGTCAGTCGATGAATTCTCTTGCGCAATTACCTACTAAGCCTCAACAACATTTGATCAGGTTGCTGTCTTCATCTTGATTGAGTTGTTTTTGTTCCCGTTAGGATGCGGTATAATACTGGACCTGTCTACGCTGGGACTCTTTGGAAAGGAAACCCTCTCTTCTCGGATTTCGTTCTTTCACCATGCACCTATAAGCTCTGTGCTCTATCACTGGCTATTCGGGACCATCTACATGTAAGCGATGCACAATCTAGACCACCCCTGGCTCACATGATGACTAGGTACATCTTTTCGACCGTCCTATCAGCCTGTCGGAGCATTATGAGACCAGGCGCTATGTGGTTCATTAAAGATCCTCAAGATCCGACGTTCCAACCGATCCGCGACATTCTTGATCGCCGTGCAATGATGCAGCTAAAGAAACTGGGCTTCAGTGCACTGATGTATGCTGTGTTCATCGGTGTTGGCTTCTGGACTATGACCTATACACTCTCCCTTATTTCCTTTGGCTCATATTCTTTCTTGCCCCTTCGAGTTAACGCAAGGTACGTGCGGGTCATCCACATCATCAGTCTTCATTGAGCTCATTTCAATCTATCAGGAGACCTTTATCCGACATCCCCGTGGACCTTCTCTTCATGCATCTCGTTCTTCCTGCGGCTATTCATCGTGCCAAGCCACGTCGTATCGCTTTGCGGTGTCTTGTGTATTGGTGGAGACTTCTTTCACGTGTCTTCCGACTCACATCATATATGTTTGGCGGCCGCTATCCAGCGGAGGAGACCGCAGTGACCATGTGGGATGAATTTATTTCACAAGTTACAGGGAAGCCGGTCCCTTCCGAGAAATCTACCGCCTTTGCTGGAGGTTTCAGACGTGTTCCTGCGAAAGACACGCTGGCACTAGTCAAAGATCAACCAACTCTCGTAGTTACGGACGCGACAGGTCAACCTGTGGACGAAGCAAACCGGAAGCGCATGGAGCTACAAGACCTAGAAGCCACCAACGCTAAACGCAACATCCGCAAAGACTATATGGTCATCTACGCTCCCGACCGGTTCCGCGAACGACTAATAGCCTTCGTGATAGCTGTTAGTATCTCGGGCGTACAAGCATCAGTTCTCATGCTCGCAATCCCAATCAGCTTTGGTCGTCAAGTCTTCAAACTCTTTATGACTGAGGAGGTACACGATGGTTATTCCTTTGTTCTGGGTGGATATCTGCTCTGGTCATGCTTTTACGTCGCCCAGTGCATAGATCGAAGTTTGAAACGTCGAGACCGACACAGAGCCTCCGACGAAGCACCCAGAGCCAACCACGCGCTCTATATCTTCAAAAGGGGAGCCTTATGGGCACTCAAAGTCACCTATATGTTCTTCTGGATCTGTTTCGTCATCCCCATTCTGGTGGCACTGGGCGTCGAATTGTATGCCGTCCTTCCTGTCAGATTGTGGCTGAACCCAAACCACAATCCGACATTCCGCATATGGGATTTATGGGCGTTCGGCCTGATCTTTATGAAAGTTTTAGTCAAAATGAGGCGGAATACAGGTGGTCATCCAGTCATTTCACAGCAACATATCGATTATGTACGTCCATTTCAATTCCCGCTCCTTGATGGCGAGGCTAAGATGATTTAGATCCGCTTGAGAGGATGGACCAAACCCAATCCAGAAACTGCTACAAGAATGGTCATTGCCCCGGTTGTCTTTGGCCTGGTTGGCATGATCGCTTTCCCTCCAGCGGTCATGTGGATCGCAAGCGTTTCGTTCAAGTGGCTCACAGGTCTTCGTCTTCTGGCGCCGTTTGACGACAAATTCTTGTGTATGTGCTCCGATATTTTCTCCGTGGTTTTTTTAGCTGACCGACATTCTCATCAGTCGTATACATATATCCAGTGCTATTTGCTACGGCCGCTCTGGAACGTTCCGTCATGAACTGTCGCCAGACCGTGGCCAGCTGGGCGCAGATAATCAGGGATAGTGAATTCCTCGTGGAGCTTCGCGTACGAAACCTGGAGTAATCAAGATGGAACGAGTTTCTTTGCACCATTTGTGCCCATTTGCATTGTAGCCATTACATATAAATATTTCTTTTATGATAACTTCAGTATATTGTGAGAAACAGTCTCAACTTTCATCTATTTCAGAGCCTGATGCTCTCATCAATCTTGTGCCTGTCCAAACGTCCCCCGTTCGCTCCAGTACCCACCGATTGGGTCGAGCCTGTATTTCCCAACTAAGATAGGCCAGAAGATGAGACCCATCCAGATCATCTTCGTGGAGTGTGAGGTTCCACCCAAGGAACAGTCGAGTTCCGCGGTCTGTAACACACCCTACGCCATGTTGATTGGTGTATGACATGGCATACCGTCGGATCATTGCATGTGGAACCCCTCGTAGAAGTAAACTTCTTTGCACGCTAGAAGTGTGCGGAGGAATAAAGAAAGATCGAGCGTCGTATTTGGGAGGCTCGGGAGTGGGACGCTTCCAGAATGTATTCTCCCTGTCGAATAATTCCGCTTCTCCCCAATAAAGCATCAGGCCTATTGCCTCCTCTTCATTGGGTTCTGACAATCCCTCGTGGGAGCCGTCACTATCGTCGTCTGAGGCTTCGTTGTCTGAATCGTCTGACGAGGATGCACTGGGGGTGAAGTCCGCGTAGAGTGGGAATAGCTGATGCAAGATGAAAGGATTTCTATATGAGGGAGGGTCGCGCTCCCCGCCTAGTCTCCCCGCCAGAGCTTTGAGGGCATATATGCGGACGGGACGAGCGGTAGCCAGAGATCGACACTGAGGGCATCTCTTCTGGTGGGCTGTCTCATCGTCAGAGTCGAGGAGGGGAGGGGCCGTGAATGCGTCGATTAAACAGGATTCACAGAAAACGTGGCCGCATGGGATAATGGCGCAAGGTTGAGAGAATGTTTCACGACAAATGCCACACATCAAGTCGTCGCTGATCTCTGAGAGTGCCTGCATAAGAATCAGCATAGTAAGACAATGGAAGGTGAAGAAGACTTGCAGTTTTGGCTACTGCAAGGTCGTCTTCCAATGTCTTGATCTCTTTCATTTGGCGTAATTGGGTCTATACCAGTGATCAGTCGTGCCACGAAGGACATACGGATGTGCTCACCAGTTTACTGAGCGCCAGATCTGTCTTTAGAGAAGATAAGGATTTGGTAACCTTCGCCAGATTGGTGGGGTCAAGTGTCTCCTCATTTCCAGATGAACGGCTTCTAGAAGCCTTCAGCTGTTTCAGAAGACGAGCTCTGGCTATGGGTGTCAATCCCTTTCGCAATCTAACCGTCTTCCTGATATCGGCCGATGATGATGCGTGCAGCGACAGAGACGATTCGCGATCATGTCTGCGCCGCTTGACGTCGAGTAACGACCCTGTAGGTCTTTCACGACTCTTGGACGTTGATCTTGACCTTCGGCGTCGCGTCCGTTGGGGACCAGACTGATAGCGGCCACGACTTGCAGTAATACTGGATTCAGCCTCGTCGTTGGCGACTGGGACCTGTTGGCGGGATCTGGATCTGGATTTCTTCCTTTGACCAGATATCTTGAGTTGTCTCGTTGAGTCTGAGAGTAGGTCGGCACGGGAATGCGCACTCATCACCGTCCAGGGAAAGCCAAGTCAGGAAGGAGATCGGCTCGTTTCGGCAACCCCGCTCTTTGTCTTGCCTTTCCGATCCGGGCACCCTCAATAGGCGTTGGCTGCCATGGCCACCCAAACGCTCTCTGCAGCCCAGGCTGTGGGCGAGATGCTCCAGATACCAGACGATCTGATGAAGATAAGCGCGCTCCGAAAGAAACTGGAGAAGGAGAAGGCGTCCATTGATGCAAAGCTCAAGAGCGGGGTCAAAGAGCAGCTGGATGCCACACGCGATGGACTCAGAAAACTGCTCAGTACGCGAAACAACGTACAGGCTATCAAAGACGAGATGTCGGCTGTGGAGCGTAGCTGCATGGATCCCAAAAACGCGGTCAAGACATTCGAGCAGATCAGTCGAGTAGGTACATCTTATGCAGTTTGGTTTGCAGGCTTACGCTCCAAATATCAGGTGTCTGCAGTACATCGGAACTTTGCTAAGACTGAAGAGATGGTCAACAGTCTCATGAACATGTATGCGAAGATAGACGCCCTCGAGGAGATGCTGGCTGCTGAAGTCGATGATATCCCCGGCCCAGCCCCAAATATCCTTGCCATACACTATCAGATCAATCAGCTCGAGGCATTTCGGAATGAGACTATGTATCAAGCCAAAAAGGCGTCTGCGGACTCTCGGGCCATTCTTGAGCGATGGTTTGAGCGACTCAATGTCCTCATCAAGGCATTTGAAGATTACATCTGGACTCTGGCGCGAAACGTCTTGCCTATCGTTAGAGCAGGATATCCATCCGTCGTCGTGAAGCTAGCGAAGATTGCTGAGGTCGAAGGGAAAGAGGACGAAAAGGTATGTTCACTCTGAACCGTATTTGAGCCCCCTTAATTCTGTATTCCAAGGCCATCGCTATCAAGCTTGTCAAGAAAGCTGCAAAGTTAGATGCGGCATCGAAATTCAGATCCATGCAAGCCAATGCGCGTGGAATAAAACATTATCGCCCCAACCTTACCAAAGCTATCTCGCAGTCTATCAAAGACGCGTTTGCAACGGCTTACGATCGAAGCGGCGGAGACCCACATGCCTTCCTCGATGACCTCGGCTGGATCTACAAAGACCTAATACGTATCCAAGATGACGTGGTAAACTGCTTTCCACCGTCATGGGATATGTTTTCTTTCTATGTCCGAGAGTATCACCAGGCTCTGGACGCCATGCTTAAAAAGATCGTAGCACAAGAACCTGATGCGGGTGTTATTTTAACTTTGCACGCCTGGATCAAGGAGTACAAGAAGAGTATGAAAGAATTGGAGATTCCTCCAGAGCTCCTCGAGCCGCCTCTGCTGGATGGCAAAGAACAGACGCTCATCGACGATTATCTGGGGCTGATCGTCAAGAAACTCGAAGAATGGACCGCAAATCTAATGCGGGACGAAACTCGAGAGTTCACAGCTCGCGAAAATCCCCCAGAGATCGACGGCGATGGCCAGTATGGTTTGCAGGGCGCTGTCATCATGTTCAAGATGGTCAACCAACAGTGCGACGCTGCGGCAGATAGTGGGCAGGGGAGCATCTTGGCCAAGGTCGTCGAAGAGAGCGCACGACTCATGCGGTCTACTCAAGATCAATGGACTAAACTCCTCGAGAGCGAATATAAAGGTCACATCGAGAGGCCGGATGAGATCCCTCCGGGCTTGGTCGACTACGTTATCGCTCTCGCCAACGATCAGATAAGGTCAGCAGACTTTGCTGAAGCCTTAGCTGCTCGTCTGGAGCCTCTCGTTTCCGAGAAATACAAAGCGACGATCAACGAGAAAATCAACGAAGCGATCGATGGATACCTGGATGTTGCCAAGAAATGTGTCCAAACTCTCATCGACCTCATCTTCAACGATTTGAAATCTGTCACGAAACTACTATTCACGCCTCCCTGGTACGATGGGATCATACAACAAATCGTTCTGACCATGCAGGACTACATGGGCGATTGTCAGGCATATCTTAATCCGACAATTCTCGAACTTCTTGTTGAAGATCTCCTGGATGCCTTCTTGATAACTTATCTCACGGCTCTCGGCAACGCATCGAAACTAAAGATGCCCGCGACAGTGGATCGTATAAAGGACGATATTGGGGACATCTTCCAATTCTTCAGCGGATTCAAACCAGCTAGTGAACTGGAAACTTCACTGGATGTTGTCGATTCCGTTCTTTCACTGTTGGAGGCTTCCAAGAGCATCGTCTTCCTGTCATTCTGGCAGTTTGCAAAAGTACACGGTCCAAATCTTCCTTTTGTAGAAGGATTAATGAAGGCCCGTGACGACTTGGATCGTTCTGCCGTCAGTGAGGTGATGGAGAGCGTGAAGCGGAAGGTGAAGGAAGAAAACATTGGTGATCGTAAGTCGTCGTTGAGTTTCTCATGTACTGGCTTCTGATTTGGTTTATCGCAGCTCCCGAACCTACCATCATGAAGAAAATCATGGTCCAGAGCGTCTTTCAGAGGCTTCTTGGGGCCACGACACGATCTTAAAATTATTTTACATCGTAAATTTTACCCATCATTGCTATCATCGCTTTCATATTTATTATCTGTATATTTAAATCATTGTACATTGTATGCATCATTGCTTCGTCTTCTCTCATTCCACCTTGGTCTTGAGCTCGCTGGGAGATAGATTTGATCGATCCGGCAAAGCATCCGCAAGGTCGTCTATCTTCCGGAATTGGAAAGGAAATCGAGCCGGGTACAAGAATGGACGCAGATCAAATCCTGGATCATGAAACCTCAGTATGCAAGCTTGACTAGAAAATGGACACACATACTATTGTCATCGGGGCTATACGATTCCTGGAATTACTGTCATTCAGAAACAATCGGTATCAATCTCAAAGCACTCACAGCATGATAAGAAGGGGTCAGCGTTGTCATCTTATGACGATTACGAGCGTATTCGAAGTAAAACAGTTTGACTTTCTCGGCGATCTAAAGAATTCACGGATGAGAGAATTGTGACTGGGTTGATTTCTTGGACGCCTCACCTGAGTGGGCGAGAGGAAAGATCCCCACTCGTGCACCAACTTAGTAAACATGCTGTAAGGTCCACATTTGTCCACCTTTCGGAGACGTCCAAAGACCGAGAGTTCGTCGTAAGTCATGCCCATGTCGGCCTAACGCGATATGAGATATGAGGACCAGTCTGTAATAAATGACGTACTTCATCGGCCTGTACATACGATTCCGTAATTGGTTCGAGTTCTGCTGTCGGGACTGCAGTCAAGAAGCTAGATGGCCCATCAGGGAGAGGGAATGAGAGAATAGATTGAACTGCGAACTCATTGAGGACCGGGAGGTCAAAGGCAGTCGTAGCGTGTCCAATAAACTTCTTGAGATCGGTCTTGCTGATGCCGCCGATAGGATTGATGTCTGCCGAGGAACAGTCGTACTTGGTTAAGTACCCTCGGAGACTGTTTTTATAGGTGAGATAGCCCAAGACCACTTGAAGATCAAGAACTCGGACCTCTCATCCACATTGGCGCTGCCCAGGACTAAGAGTCCACCAGTTTTCCCTCTAACAAATGGAAGTAGCTGAGCAAACATGTATGCTAAGACCATACGAAGACGCGCCTATAACGCAAAGACTGTCAGTGACTGGCGAAGTAAGAAATGAATATTACTCACTTGAATGTTCTGCAATGCCAAGTTCTCGGCATTCGAACCCCCATGTACACGGAACTTGGGTTTAACACCGGTGACAAGGGCAAAAAGATTGCGCACAGCCGTCACCAAGGTGTCCATGTTGAGATCAACATGATAACTGGGAAAGAATAAGTCACGACACTCAGTAACAGCGAGGTGCAAACCTTCCGATGCTTTCGCCGAGTGCTTTGGCACGTTTTCGAGTTTCCGCACTGGAGTTTTCGGTACCCATGTAACATGTATGAAATATCCGACTACAGAACTCTTTTGGGTCTGATGGAATGTAGCTAGAATCATCTGGCTCGCCGGCTATTCGACGAGCATCGGAGATAACTTGTTTATCTGGTGCCACATGAGGAAATAGAAGTTGAATAACACACAATGACGAACCTGCCCGACGAGCCGCTTCAGCCACCAAGCGGCACATTGAGTAGACGATGACTGCCGTTGCACAGCTATCGATGCCGCCGCTGAGAGGTACGAAGTAGCCTTGTGTTCGAGACCGTCGAAGATAATCCCACAACCAGCAAGCAGGGCCCAGTCTTGATTGGGATCACATTTCAGTCACGACCAGCGTATACGAATATCTGGACTCACGCAATTTCTTCTTCTGGTGTGTGGTACTTGACCTGAAAAGCCCTTTGAGAAGCAGCGTCGTATATTTCGTCCAGCAATCCAGAAGACAGGGCCATTGGGACCTCGATACGCTGATATCTCTCTGCAGAAGCCGCCTGCATGTTACGACTCATGACTGCCCTGTGTGCTCTTACGTCTTCAATATCAATCGTGGCTGAAACGACTTCAACGTCATTGAGGGAGAACTGGGATCCCTGAGCAATGATACGTCCATTGATGGCAATTAGGGCACATCCATCATAGTAGAGGCGATCGCCGTCGCAACCTTGCTGATTCGCATAAAGATAGACACCTCCCATCTGCGAGGTTTAAATCAATTATTCCGGTAGAAAGCAAGGAATAAACCAGACACTACCTTGAGGGTGGCTTCTCGGATCATATCAACACGCGTATGAAGCTTTCGAAGCTCATGATGACTGCCGCTGGAATTTGTGAAAATTTCCACGCCGTCCAGCCCCATAAGAATGTGAGGGCTAAGCCAACTCAGTCATACAGTTAATGAGATAACAGATAGACGAAATTATACCTTGCAGGCGTGAAAAGCTCTTCGCAGAGCTCTACACCAATGCATGTATCGATTGTACTGACGACTGCGTCACCGAAGGGAACTTTGACCTAAAAGCGCAAGCTCAAATAGTGACCCAATTCAAGTTCGAGCGCATTACTTGGCCCGTGAGTTTCTGAATCATCCTTGGAAGATAATGTTCTTCAGTTTGCCTGTGCTTCATCCAGGGCGTAAAATAGCGAAGCTCTCGATAATTCCCATTGTTGGCCAGCCACATCTTGGGTCGAATGAGCAGTATCTTGCCATTATGAATGATGATGCGGCAGTTGTAGATGACGTTCTTGTGAATGACGGGCCTAGATATGTTAGGCAGTCATGCTCGTGAAGAAAATGCTAGCCACACACATTCCTACATCGCATACAATGTCGGTTGCTTCCTCCGAGGCCAAGATCTTGGCAAGCGTTTCCCATGAATGAAGCACGGTATCGCCTGGTGATGTTCAGAAGAGGCCATACCGGAAAGTTTGAACGTACCTTCCAGAAAGTGATCCAAGCAACCATAGCCACTACATCTTGTGAGCCTCTTTGTTGTCCCAATCCTGCGGAACACGCTCACGGAATCTCTAGCTCAGGCCCAACGCGTAGAGTCGCTCCCCTTTCTTTGGCGATCCGGATGCTTGACAAGATGCGTTCGAGATTTCCCTGTCGAAGCCGTCAGCATAACCTTGAATGATTGCTGGCTGCACTTGCATCGAAATCCAAGGCCCATTGATTGAGGGAGCTGAGCAGACCGAATTAGAGCCATATATGCTGTGGCACAGTTCCACTGACCACCTAGTTGTCCAGATAAGTATACGAACAATGCACAGAGAATATGCTCACGTAGCTACAGTGATTAGATGGCCCATGTCAGTGATCTACGCGCTCGACGGGAGTAAAGACTCGCTTACGTCATCTTCACGAACTTATCGGCCGAACGTACCGAGTCAATTTTTCGGAATCCGGCTCCAACCATCTTCTGCTTTTAAGCTTGCACCGGATCTATCTGCTCTGAAAATTTCTTTCTTCATGGCATCTCCTTCTCAATCCAAAGGTCGCGTTCTCCTTGCTTACTCTGGTGGTCTCGGTGCGTCCCTTGTACTCTGAAGGCCTTTGACTATCTAAAGCATCATCTCAGATACCTCGTGCATCCTTGCATGGCTCATTGAACAAGGATACGAGGTCCTGGCCTACATGGCTGATGTCGGCCAAGAAGAGGTGGGTTGTCTGTCTGCACCAACGCTACACTGTAGCTGATAGCATACAGGACTTCGAAGCTGCCAGGAAGAAGGCTTTGAACTGCGGTGCTAAAAAGTTCATTCTCGAGGACCTCAGGAGGGAATTCGTTACCGAGCTCATCTATCCTGCCGTTCAAGCCAACTGCATCTACGAAGGAGTCTATCTCCTTGGTACTTCCTTAGCTCGTCCCGTTATCGCACGAGGCATGATTGAGTCGGCTACCAAGGAAGGCTGCGAGTACGTAAAGGCTTTTTATCTGATTAACTCGTGGACCGGAGCCTCACACATACCGCCCAGCTTTGTGTCCCATGGTTGCACCGGAAAAGGCAATGATCAAGTCCGATTCGAACTCGCGTTCTACGGTCTCAAGCCCGATATCAAGGTCATCACGCCTTGGAGAATCCCTGGTATGATCCGGACTGTATGCTATAGGGCTCCTTTTCTTATTATGTGTTCGAAGAGTTCTACAACCGTTTCGCTGGACGAAGCGCCCTCCTTGAGTTCGCTGCCGAAAAGAAAATCCCTGTCACGCAGACTGCTGCCAAGCCCTGGTCTACCGACGAAAACCTTTTCCACATCTCCTACGAAGCTGGTATCTTGGAAGATCCAAACACCACACCCCCTGCTGACATGTGGAAGCTCACCAACTCTCCCGAAAACGCCCCTACCACCCCTGAACAGATCAGTATCGAGTTCAAGCAGGGTCTGCCAGTGAAAGTCGTTGCAGGTGACAAGACCTACACTGACGCCGTTGAAATTTTCCTCGCTCTCAACGCACTCGCTCGAAAGCACGGTGTCGGCCGTATCGATATCGTCGAAAACAGATTTATCGGTGTCAAATCCCGTGGATGTTACGAAAGCCCTGGAGCCACCATCCTCCGTGTCGCACATATGGATCTGGAGGGCTTGACTTTGGACAGGAATGTCCGTGCTCTCCGAGACCAATTTGTCACCGTTCAACTCAGTCACATTCTCTACAACGGCTACTTCTTCAGCCCCGAGCGTGAATTTGTCACTGCTTCCATTCCGGCCAGTCAGCGAACGGTCAACGGTACGGTCCGCGTCAAACTGTACAAGGGCAATGTCATCGTCGAAGGACGATACTCCGACGAGGTGAGAAGACCCCGTTTCTTCCCAACGTTATGTCTCTGACGAGTATGACTCAGCAATTGTACGACGCACGAGAATCATCTATGGACGAGCTCGGTGGATTTGAGCCCACCGATACGACCGGCTTCATCCAGATCGAGTCTATTCGCATCAAAAAGTCAGTCGCTCTCATCTCTTTGTGAAGCCCTAATTCTGACGTCTCGGATAGATGGGGACAAGCTAATGTTCAAAAGGGCCAGGCTGGCGTGACTCCCAAGGATGTCTACGGCACCCGTGTCTAAAGACGATGGGTCTGTTACAGTTAGTTGATCTAGATGATGTAATTTCCAAAATGGTGTCTTTGTTGTAGTAGTCCGGATTTAGTTTCTTTTCTATCACTGTTCGATTTTCACACTGGACAGCTTGAATCATTGGAGACCGGAAGATTTTTTACCAGGAACCAGGAACGGATAGAAGCCGAGTGATCGGCGAGATCGCGTGGTGGCTGTGCACTTTCTGCTTCGGTGCTGCCGGCTAACAAGATCTCTGACGAGCTTCGATTCGTCTTAACTCTTGATCGAAGCGTGATCGTGCAACACCGACGCGCATCGTACACAGTAATTTGAAAAGAGAAATAAAGCTATCATTGTTTCAGAGGGGGAGTTCTCTTTCATTTTCTTTCAATCGGTCACTGGCATCCCACCAGCCAGCTCTTTTCAGTCGATGTTTACTGACGCAAATACGTACGTCTATATATCCTACAAGACCCCAACATCGTCAGGGACAATGTAATGTTCTCGGTGACCAACATAGGCAATGGTAACATCCGTAAAACCTTTGGTACATCACCTATAACATATGCCACGAGGCCGGGCTGAGAAAGGCTTAGGACGAGGATTTGCTCCGGAACACTCACCAATTAGTTCGCAAGATACGAGAAATACCACATATAAAGAACTCAACCTATTTGCCGGGCCGCTGTTAGTTGGTCTCAACTTGGTGAATGAATTTTGTTTTTCCGGCGAAAACGCAGTGGCTTGAAGGCTGTTTTCCGGGGGGGGATTTTGAGAGTGCGCACAGTTCCTTATCACAGGATAATTCGTATGTACAAACATGGACCTCTTTGGGACCAATAGACATCACAATTTCTGATATAACAAGATCTTTACCAGAAAGGCGATATAGTACAAACAAAGCTTTACGCCTTCTGGAACGCAATGGCAATCTCTCCGGCCGGGTTGCCGTTGGTGAAGTGAATCTTATCACCAATGAAATCAATGGAGAAGACGTTCGCAGGGTCGGAATCAAGAGTGGACCTAATGGCGTAATGTCCATCGGCTTGATAGACGTGGCTCTGGCCTGGCTTCAGGTTCTCGGCGTCGGAGAACGTGCCAAGGTAGGCCTTAGAGTCAGCAGCTGAGCTCTTCGCGGGAGGGGTGTACTTGACATGCAAGTCACCCGAGTGTTGATTGTCGAGCGTGAACTGAGTTTGGCCTGCATCGAAGATGATGTGGACTTCGCCGTATGGGGTCTTATTGGAGAGCTGTGCTTTGCCGTTGTCGAAGATGACATGGGCGGCGACCTGGGGGAAGAGCTTAGGCCTGATCACGTAGTGGCCGCCAGCTTCGTATGGCTGAACGCCTTCGCCGACTGCATGCGTCTTGACAAGCTTGAAGCTGCTGGCGTTATCGGCGAAGCTGGCGACCTTGTTGGAACTGGCGTGCTGGAGAACCTCGACAGCGCCACTGTGCTTCTCGCTGTTGACGTGAACTTGGCTGATCTACAAATGTCGCAGTGTCAGTTGGGAGAGTCAACGATGAGGTTTGAGAGGCGGGATCGTACCGTAGACATGATTGAGTATGTGAATGAAAGTAGACGGGGGGCGTGAAACGACTTGAGTCTACTGAAGTGGGGCACAACTGCAGGGTATTTATACCTGAAGGCGAACAATATTCCACGGTCGCTCTTCCTATCACGCCATGTCCTCGACAATCGCACGCAACACGCACCGGTATTGGAAGCAAAGAAAATCTGATGCTTCAATCTCCGAGCGTGCGTGCACTGGCCTTGTGACATGAGCACTGTACTCCATTCAGTGCGTGTAGGAGAAATCTCACCAAACAAAAGCACCCCGCTCGGGGCCCGATCGAACGGGACCAGGACATCTTCACAAAGGCGCTGAGGAGATTTCCTCAGTTCTAGGGTTAATGAATTTTGTGTGAGGAACCGGAGATCAAGTCATGAGTTATCAAAACTGGCAGCAGGATAGCGGCATAAAAAATCGCGCTCTGTGATTTCATGAAAAGCCTGTGTGGCGATTCTTGACAGGAAATCAAGACAATAGCAAGCACCAACCCCTTGTCGGCCTGTATCATTATTTGCCAAATACCTCGAGATTGGCTGTATTGTTTGTTATTGACTTGCCACAGAGAGATTTATTCTTGTGAGATGCACGTTCCGAAAAGGCGGTGTCGCAGAGGGTACGAATCCATGGGAGTCTTTCAACCTCGATTCGGGAATAGTATGCTGCCGAGAGGTGATATCAATGGGGAATTAAATGAACACCGAACTCCGCCCAGAAGGCGGGCCAAACTGCGGTTTCTTCCGGTTTGAAACTCCATCTTCCGCAAACGTTTTTGCCAGTACAACGATAGAGGAAATCAGTGGGAAATCCATGGGAGAGAGGTCGAACGTGGCCTTCAAGATACAGCGCTTCGTTCCAGCATGTGAGAGATCAACTCAGGTCATAGTTCATTTTTCGACAAAAAACTGGAAGCGTGGGGCCTCGAACTGCTTCTACCATTGTAGACTCGGGGTTTTCAGAATCTTGCCGGTCGATAGCTTTCTCCGAACTCCCTGTGGATCATTCCACTCACTTCCGTCATTGTCATTTATGTCCGTAGGCCGTATGGCCCGGGAGAGCATACTGCGTAAGAAAATCTCCATCCTGTGGCCAGTCAGCATGGCGATGGTATCAGATAGTTGTCAGTGTCATAGACAGGCAGTTGAAACCTTAAACTTTGGAAACCAATTTTGAGTCCGGTCCAGGGCTATGACCCCTGAATATGCCAGACAGGCCAAAGTATTCCCAGATCGCCAATACGAGTCATGATCGATGTAAAGTTCCCGGCATGTGAGATCAACGGCGGCTGCCCTGCATTGTTCACGTTCGAAGCAAAAACAGAGGACTGTCAATGGAGACCCTACCAGTTTCGCGCCCTGACTGTGGGAGCGCATAGCAGGGTTGATGATTGAGGTTCCAATGATTAACTATGCCGAGTGGCCGAGGTCTAAAATTGTGAAATCTCTCAGGTATTTTTCTTGAGCTCCGTATCTCGAACCCAATGTTAACGACGCATAGACTCACGATTTTATAAAACACAGAACCAGCTGGACTCAGGACTGGATTAGAAGCGAAATTCCTGAATGGGATATTCTAATGGAATATTCGCCTTTGATTCTGTGCCGATGTGAACCTCAGGATACATCTCGATCCCCCTCCAATCCAGTGATCACGATCGCGCCAGGACGCGGCAGCGGAGTTTGAATTTTGATTCCGAACGTCTTTTGTTTACTTGCCGAGTTCGCTGCTCACAACGCGGTTTATGATATCCTGAGTAGTCCATGCGTTCGTGCATGTGTGATTTCTTTTGTGTTGGAGTCCCGGCAACATCGTCGTGACAAGCGTTAATTTCTTGTTTACGCGTCCTGTCTATTCATTCGTTTCAATCATATGCAAAGTTGACTGAAAGGATACCTGGCAACATGTGGCCCAACGTACAAAGCTTGGCACAAAGACGAGTATATGGACGTCGTCTTCTGACGCACTAAAATGATTTTTTCCCTTACTTGCAGGCAGGCCGGGGGCACCGGCTCCACGTTCTTTTACTGGCGCCAATGATCGATATTCTTTTGGGAGTATGGAAGCAATCATGATGGCTCTGCAAGCACTCACACCCACAGGAAAAGGCAGCCATGGTTTGAGGCCCGGCCGACACGCATTTCGCTCGAGACTCGCGGCACAAGCCCAAAGCGTGGAGCACAGAGGTAATATGATGAGGTATCGTCAACCGTTCCGTCAAATCGTCTCATGCATTATTATTTGAGGGAACCCTATTCGCAGTAAGGATTATTGGCAACCGTTAATATCAGTGATCGAATCCGTCGTTGGGATGCTCTTGTGCATGCGCTGAAACCGTAACTTCATTCAAGACAGAAACAATGATGTCAAAAGCATGGGATAAGACTGAATTTATATACTGATTCCTGAGGTTGTCAAAAATGATCAAAATAAAATAAGATTCAGACGAGAATCCCGACCCCTCTCACCTAGTGATCCACTACCTCTATCCTGTTGGACAGAACGTCATCCCCGCTCGCACAGGATGAGATGGCCAGTTCGGTGTTTACGAGGAGAAGCCGCGACTCGCCCATTGGCTGCAGGTCTCACCATCTCGGTCGTCGGCCATGCATATCACTACGTCGCTCGGACGTTTGACTGAGTTGAACCTGGGTCGCGACATCCAGTTACTCAGCCCCGTGATAGCATGGCGTTCTTCCTCCTTGGATACCCCGCCCACCATTATACTATAGGTATAAACCGTTGCTATAAGCCTTTGTTTTTGCCCTTGTCGGGCCCATGAAGAGAGGCAGTGCGCATAAGTTCCGATCTCCGATAATTTCCTCTTGAGATCGAATCAATGCTGTGCTTTTTGCTAATGTTATGCGTGATTTGGACAGGTGGGCAGGTGTGCTAGGCAATCTGGAAAGAGGTTCAAAAGTATCAACCACAAAACACTCGAAATTCACAATGACATGAACAGCTTTTTTGGACCTCGCCCGACTTGACACAATGCCCATTGCATCCAAATGGACGATCAGTCGCGACTTCAGAGGGCTTCAGGTTTAGATGGTGGCCAATTTGAAGCGGTATTCTGGTGAAGCGTGACATTATCGACACGAGTTATACTTTGGTGAGATTGGTGTGAGCATGGCTCAATGACTTCGTGTTCGAGGATTAAAGATAGCATTCGCCCTTTGCGTCCATGACCAACAGAAGCGAGAGAACCAGCCGAGAGCTATTGGATATGTATATTTACGACAAATTGACCAATGAATTCCCGGTGTCGAGACTGGTTGCAGAGAACAGCAAGTGGAGAACAATGCGCGGTCGTCGTTATAGTAATTTTGGCTGCAGAAGTGGACCGCGCGATTACTGAATTTTGTTCCTCCAATCCCGTAAGTAAAGAGGGAAGCAACTGGCATGTGAGCAAAATCAGAGACATTTCAGCAAGCGTCAAGGTAATGGTAAAAGGGCGTACGAGCAGTACAGTATACGGCAAGTGGGGCCATGTTTGCCCATGTTTGACCGGCGTCTCCCCTTCAAGCCGACCAAATACAAACCAAACAACGACTTTCCTATAAGTAATTTGAGCCCCCCTGCACTTTTCTTACGAGGGCACCTTCTTTTCCCTCTCCTCTACACTAGACGACTGGTTTCTGGTCGTCTTGTGTGAGCTCGCCGCTCCTTGGACTCGTCCTCGGTGCGATACCGCTGAAGTACTCTGCTCACTGGGTTATCCTGGTGAAAGGACGAAAACCAGTAGAGAGCCCTGCCGGGCTGCTTAGCAGTAAGGGGAGATGCAGGGGACGTGGAGGTGACCATACTTTTCTTGTTTTTACGGGCTCGGTTTTGGCCCTGGTCTCTCCCACTTGCAACACTTCACACACGGGATTCTGCACCTCACGCTTTCAGAGACGCGCCGGTGTGGTCCTCTCATCCACCGTCAGGAAATTGTATACCATGCTTCGAGAAGATATGCTTTCCAAGCTCTTGTTGATGATGAGGAGAAAACAGGTTAGCATTTCCGATGACAATGAGACATAAGAGTGGGCACTTGGAAGTAGTGATTACTCTCTTTACTCGCTAATAGGCCTTGCGTTGCGCACATGGAAACCAGTTAGAGTCAATTAGAGTTTATCGGATATAGAATGCGTGCGTCCTAGTCGCTCAATCGCTGACCAAGGTTGGACTCGCACCTTGGCAGGCACTTGATCGCGTGTCGCTTTCGTACCTCTAGTCCTCTACATACCAGCCCACGAGTAAATCGGACCCCGACTTTCCTTATAATCATGTTGCGATCTTGATGTGATGTGAGCTGGTCAAAGTGACCGCGAGCCTCAACGGCTGAAATCAGGGACCAGGAACGAATAGAAGCGAAGATCGACGATCTCACGTGGTGGCTGTGCACCTTCCTATTTCAGCCAGACAAGTTACCCAATTGGGATTTTCTTGTGCAGACTTTGGAATCGACGTACTGGAATTACATTTTATAGCAATCGGCAAAGATCTTTAGCTTATCCAGATACTTTACCAGATCGACTGTTGTGTTAAAAAATGGCACACGTCAGAATTTTCAGGCGTCGTCCGTGCTTTTGGACTTTTCGCATCAATGCCTTGCCATATTATCGGACGAACGCCTTACAGTGATATGGGTGGAAGCTGATGATAAAAGCTGATGAAAAATTAGTCCTCAAGATATATAGTCGGATATAGGATGCGTGCCATATCTGCTACCTTACCACCATGTTGCGAGCTACGTCCTGAGCACGAGTACTGCAGCTTCTGTACCTCACCCATCCAGACCACTTGACCTTCTTCGGAACTCATCAGCTCCTTTCCATTAACTCTTTTCCCACCTCGCAGTTGCGGATCTCCGTTTTCCAGCCCAAGCCAGATGTCGTCGCTGTTGTTCCGCACGGTAAATCCGGGCCGGACAAGTTTTCGAAGGACAGCATGCGGACAGAGAAATATTCAACAGAGCGTCCAGCGTCGGTATCGTCGAACAGGTGAATAAAATTGCGCAAGAGTTGGATGCGCACCTGATTGAGGGAACTCCACATCGGCTGGATTACGTCGTGGTCAGCTGGTGCAGCGGCCAAAGAAGCCACAAGTGAGTCCAGGATTCGACGACTATGTCATCAGTTCTCTCGACGGTCCGGCCTTCTCTTCCTTGAAGCTCCTGCGAACGCGAAGCCATCTTATCAGCGGTCTTTCGTCCCTTCCACCATGTCGCTCAAGCAAGGAGAATTCGTTGGAGCTCTTGATTGTGGAACTACGTGAGTCAACCGTACCTCTACACTCCACTACATCTTCTCATCCATCTTGATAGATCCTCGCGATTTATTATATTCGACCAGTATGCCAATATCGTCGCTCAGCATCAACAGGAGTTCCCACAATACTATGATCATCCTGGGTGAGCTCTTCTTTGATCTACTATCTACAGTTATCTGAACAACTTTCAAAGGTGGCATGATCACGACGCAGATGAACTGACGAAAGTCTGCGATGATTGTATCGAAGGAGGCGTGAAGGAGCTCGCAGCCCAAGGATACGCTAAAGAGTCTATCAAAGTCATCGGAATCACCAACCAACGCGAAACGACAGTAGCGTGGAGTCGATCCACTGGGAAGCCGCTATGCAAAGCTATTGTATGGGACGATAGTCGAACTAAACATACCGTCGCCATCTTTGAACATAAGCTCAGAGATGTGGGCATCGAAACCCCATCCGGCGAGATAAAGAAGGGCGAGGAGGGAATCGATGCTTTACGAGAGCTGTGAGTACTTCACCTGTTGTATGCCATTTGTTTCTCATTATATCAGTACCGGCCTCCCACTGTCGACGTACTTCTCCGCTATCAAGCTGCGATGGATGATTGATAACTATCCCAACGTCAAGGAAGCTCATGAAGCAGACGATCTTCTGCTAGGCACAGTGGAATCATGGCTGGTATACGTACGTCTATCTTGTCCGCCTATGATTTGAACCATCTCAATCTTTGTCCCACTTCAGACTCTTACCGGAGGCGCCAAGAACGGTCTCCACGTCACCGACGTCACCAACGCATCTCGTACTCTCCTCATGAACCTCCATACTCTCGAATGGGCACCCCAACTCCTCAAATTCTTTGACCTCCGTCCCTCAATCCTCCCAAAGATCGTATCCTCCTCAGAAATATACGGATCTCTCGCATCGGGATCCCTGAAAGGCGTCAAGATTGCTGGATTGGTTGGAGATCAGCAAGGCGCTCTTGTTGGGAATAAATGTTTGAAGGAAGGAGAGGCGAAATGTACGTATGGGACTGGGGCGTTCTTGCTATTTACTACCGGAGCCGATGTTGTGAAGAGCAAGAATGGTTTGATTGGAACGGTATGTGGCTCTCCGACTGCATTAAGACCGAGTCTTATTTTAAATAGGTTGCATACCAAGCCAGTCCCAACAGCAAGCCCGTCTATGCACTTGAGGGCAGTAGTGAGTATCATCATCATAGCATGTCCGATATCGACTAAGGTGATGCTTAAGTATCCGTTGCCGGAAGCGCCATTAAATGGTCAGGGACTTCGTCTTCCCACTGCGCTCTTTCACTCACATGCAGCCTACAGGTTACGCGATTCCATGGGATTGATCCAGAGCGCGGGAGAAGTCAATGACCTCGCGGCCAAGGAAAAAGATTCCGGAGGAGTCTATTTCGTGACTGCATTTTCTGGCCTGCTAGCACCATACTGGGACCCCGGTGCCGGAGGACTTCTGATAGGTAAATCACGCAGAGTCTGGAGTCAAGCACACAACTAACACCCGTTCACAGGTCTTTCATCCTATACCAACCCAGCGCATATAGCACGGGCAACACTCGAAGCCAATGCTTTCCAGACGCGCGCCATTATCGAAAGCATGCGACTTGATTCTGGAGTAGATCTCAAGCATCTCAAGGTGGACGGGGGTATGACGAACGGCGACCTTGTAATGAAGATTCTGGCGGACCTGGGTGGGTTTGACGTTGTCCGTCCCGAAATGAGAGAGTGAGTTTTACAACCGTTGGATGTTTTTCTTGTTCTGAGGATCTGTGCAGGTCAACGGCTCTGGGTTCGGCTCTTTTAGCAGGATCTGCTATCAACCTCTACGGATGGGATATCTCGAAGCCCGAAACGCTTGAGCATGTTAATACCAAAGGCTCTACGACGTTCGAGCCGAAGATGGACGAGGCTCTGCGAGAAAAAATGTGGCGCGGTTGGCAGAAGGCCATTACACGATCTATAGGATGGGAAGAGGATGAAGACGAATAAACTTTTGAGAAAGTGGTACTAAGGAGATCAATGAAGAAGTGTACTATTTTGTATCAATTTCCAACAACACTATATACCTGCGAATTCCATGCAGAATGTCAGCCGACGGCTTGGCACGCTGTAAGTTGACAGCGACCTGCCGGTTCTTCAACAGCGCCTGAAACGACCTCAATGTTCTCGGAAACAACGCCTGCGAGCTCTGGTCCACGTCGTCCACCAAACCGGGCATCTGCGATATATCCAAAGCCCAAGACGATACACCCCAAACGGGCCTGATCGGAGTCGCAGCAGCCGCTTCTCATGCAGTGCCTCTGACGATGTCCTACTCTCAGAAAAAAGATTCATCCATGCCATCCTGGAGAGCTCTAGCTGGAACCGCAGCATCGAGAGCGAAAGGTTATATAAAGGAAAAGGACTACAAAACGACCTATAATAACATCTCAGGCCGTGTCTCTGAGAAACTCAGGTCTATTGAGGCACCGAATAGTTCTGGTCAGAGTTGGGATGAATGGGCGAGACAGAAGATCCGGAGGTCGTCTGGAGATAATATCGATGTTGGTATACATCAACTGCAGCTCTTTCCTGGATGGGCGGTGAGGAAATATAGACGAGGAAATGAGAGCACAGCAGGTACGCTTTCAATTCACGTATTGTTGATCAGGATGCTAAGTGGCAGCGTGGATACAGATGCTGAGTTCGACGTTGAAGTCTTTGTCTCTGGATATGCTTCATCACTGCGATCGGCACAGTATGCCACCAGATCTCAGAAAGTATTCATGCAGTTAGCTAAACGTATGCTATCTCGTTCTCTAAGTCGATACGTCTTTCTCATGCAGCAAATACACAGGATTCGCCGCTTTGCCCAAACTACCCTCTCCTACTCAACTGGACCACTTCACATCAAACAACCCTCTTCCAAGACCAGCTCTTTCCCGGTCAACCGAGGACTTGCTCAAGTCCCATCCACTGCCTGCCACACCGTCCGAAATGACAGAGGAGAGAGAATTCGCTGCGCTGGATGCTCAGTTTCGTAAAGCCGAGGAGGACATCGAAGATGATACGGTCAGCATCGAGTCTACGGAGGACATACCTCCTCCAAGTCCCAGCACAGCCCCCTCCTGGAATACATTATCTAGACCTTCCATCTCAGAGCTACGAATTCAACACGCCAACCTGGACTCGCGATTGCAGGCATTCTGGTCAAGTGCCATCGCAGAAGCACCGGTCAAAATCACCGTCTCATCCTCACAAACACCACCGGATGCGAAGAGAGTACCTCATCTAATTGACATCGCGAGTCCACACGATGAACCAACCGAGCCATTCGTGTCACGGCAACTTACTACAACACCGCAAGGAGCCTTTCAACAGAAGTTTCGAATCACTTGGGAACAATTGGTCGAAAATCCCGCCGGACACGCTCTAGCGTATGGAGAACGTAACCCAGATCAAGAGAACACCATCTATGTTCACGCAGAACTTCTTCCATCACCGAGCCACCCGCATGTAACATCACCTTCCCCCAGAGGCTCCTCGTCGACCCAGAACCCTAAAGTGACCATGCCAGTCCAACTTTCGCATGCTAAAGTCAGAGTTATCTCTGACATTGATGATACTGTCAAAGTCTGCAATATTCTGGGTGGCACAAAAGCCGTCTTTCATAACGTCTTTGTACACCCACTAGAACACTTGGTTGTTCGAGCAATGTCAGAATGGTATTATCAACTTTGGCAGCGAGGGGTGCGATTCCATTACGTGGTCAGTTTTCTTGTCCTTCCCTGAGATTTTTAAACGGTACTCAAAGTTTTTCATTGAAGTCTAATTCCCCTTATGAACTGCTTCCGGTAATCACTGATTTCTTCCGAATATCAAAGCTGCCCCAGGGCTCTTTGAAATTGAAGTCGTATACTGGGCGATCTTTATTCAACGGAATACTCTCTAGTCCCTCCGTTCGCAAACGGGCCAACCTGGTGGAAGTCCTCGACTCTTTCCCAGAATGCCATTTCTTCTTGATTGGTGACAGCGGAGAGCAGGATTTGGAATTGTATGCGACAATAGCGAAAGAACGTATGTTGGTACGGTTTTGTCCTTCGATTGATGATTCTGAGAACTATGACAGGGCCGAATCAAATACTAGCTGTCTTCATTCGCGATGTCACTACCGCTCACAACGACCGACTCGAAGATCCAACGGGTGCCAACGCGGGCGTAGGCCGGGAGAATGCCATGCTAGCAGATTCATCACCTTTACTGTCCGAGGACCCTGACGAAGATGATCTCGAGAGCTTCAAGACAGCAGCATCATCACGCAGTTCCCTGCACAGAATCACACCAGACGCCAGTCTCACTGCTTCACCAGCAACAAGCCCTGCGCCCCTATCCCCTCCCCTTCCTCCTCGAAAACCTAACAGTAGGGGAGAATTACCTCCTCCTGTTCCTCCACGACGTCAATCCTCCATTGTCCCGAGTCCTGCATCCAGCTCTCAGAGCTCAATCTCGACACCAAGACAGAATAATACTCCGACCATCCCTGAACGTGAGCGACCGGTGCGGAAGCCCTCGGTACCAGGCTCGTACTCCTCGCAGTGGTCTCAAAGTAATGTCAATGTCAATCTTAAGGACATGACGCCGTCGGAGAAGCGGAAATATGAACTACAACAACGGATATTCCGAGCTCGGATGGAAATGCCCCCGCATGTCAAGCTCAGAATCTTCCGAGAACCTGCGGAATGCTATGAGGCTGCTGAGACTCTCCGAGAATTAGGGTATTAGTTAGCTTATTAGTTTTTTCTTGGTTGCGGGCGCGCGGTGGGCAGAGGATCAGTGTTATGTAACATGTTGATATCTCTTATGTACTGCAATGTAGTCACGTACTTGTACAATATCAATTACAGACAAAGCAAGGAAATCGATAAAGTGGTGGTGAGTACAACATATCCGGTTTAGCATCCGAGTTATTAATGCTAGGGCCACCCCGAAAGCAGAAAGTGCGATGCCAGAGCGTGTAACCCAGGAGATATAAGCGACAGATCGGAGAGAATAAATAAGGTATTAGAATTCAAGCATGCTGCAGTTGCTGTTGTTGGAAGATCGCCGTAGGGTTCTGGGACCGTGTCAACAGTTGATATTTGAGAGTGAATCAAGGTCCTTACAAATCGATTTTTCTCCACTATCTTTCTAACCTTTTCGGCAGCTTGGTTTCTCTGGAAGGCTTTCCAAAGCTTAAAGCCAAATTATGATTCATTATCGGACATGATCGGATATTGCAGCTCACCTCCTCGTCACCAATGTAATCTCGAATTTCAGAATGGACATATTGCATGGTCTGCGAGCTGAAGTACGTCTTGTACGCTCTCTCCACATCCGCCCGAGTGATCACTTTGCTTGGTCTCGGTTTTATCAGCCAAAAGAGACTTTCCATGCCGAGCGTTAGGTCTGGTATGGTTGAGATTGGGTGATGTGAGAATGCAGGGGTAGGCTTACCAGCGATGTATGCCATCAATATTCTTGCGGTGGCAGGAGTTGAGAGTGCCACCTCGTCCAGTATTTGGACCGCCCCTTGAACCGCACTGCCTGCCGCATGTGCTGGGTTCGTAGCCATTCCAGTCAGAGGACCTAGTCCCCTTTGGTCGCTGTGACGCTGGCTTGATCGAGGATGATTGAGATCGGGGGAGACAAGAGGTTCCAAGAATAATTGACGGAGGAAATTGCGGAAATTTGCACCGCTCAAGATCTAGGCATCAGACATTAGATGCTGCGAAGAAGGATGAGTTCTGATCAAACTGACTTCATCAGGATCCTATATCTGACTATGAGTGTTGTGACGACACAATGAATTGTACAACGCACAGTGAAATTCCATATCTTCACGACGTCTTTGTGAATCAGCCGTAAGATGGTTAAAGTGGTCACGCGTCGTATTCCGCGCAAAGGAATAGCGGTAGCAGCCAATCCAACCAAGTAGACTGCGAGGGTCAGTTGCGACAACTCGAAAATCAGTGGGATAGGTTTGCTTACGATTTTGACCCGCTCTTTATCATCGAAGTTTGCGTCAGCCTTGGATACAAATCAAGCACTAACAGATGAACATACTTCAGTGAAGTCTTGACTTTGAGATCTAGATCATTCTTTTGCGCAGTAGCCCATAACATATTCAAATGCTGGGAGTCGGGACCCGATAATGTCGATTTAGTCAATTTAATCAGTTCAGCCACGCTCTCCGTGTCTTCACCCTTCATCAGCACAATTCAAATCGCAGAATTATTGCCTTACCTTTGATGGACACTTTACAGTAGCCCGTCCACGATTTGGATACGAAATCGGAGTCGAGGACGTTCACGCAAGTCCTCTTGAATTCCTCTTCGGCCATCTTCAAGGAAGCAGACTTCGCTCTCTCTAAGGCTTCCGCTTTAGGCATCCCAGCATCGATGTATTTCTGTCGAGCCAGTTGTCTCTGTCTGAACTGAAGCTTGTCGAACTTTGTGAACACTACGATCAAGGGGACTGAGCGCGAACTCTCAGTATGACGACTTCAAAACAGAAGAGAATGCGCACCGTTATTCTTCCCCAAGAGATCTTGGAAGAAGGCCTGGTCGCCAGCTTCGAAAGGACGTTCGCCGGCCACAGGAATCTGAACACAGTACCTATACGCACAATTCATGGGTAACTTTTACATCTGAGAGTACTTGGACAACGCACCAGATAACATGAACCTGTTCAGAAAGTGGAACTCCCCTTCTTGACTCCAAGAATGCCCTGATCGTCTCCAAACTCTCCGTCGAACCACTTTCCAGTCCACGACTATCGTGTAATATCAACGATTTGTTCCTGGATGAGGTGATTTCCTGATTGATGTCGTGTTCACCAGGCTATATATGTTGCCTCAGTCGCCAGCATAGCCACCACATGTGCACACGCAACTGACTTTAAAGTGGCTAACGCGAGCATCCTGCCATCCATCCAAAATCAGCGCCAGTCGGCGACACTCACGACTCGAAAGCTCACCTCGTCATTCTCCAGCTCGAAATCAAAGACCTCCGAAACCAAGCTCGACTTGCCCACACCCGCCTTTCCACAGACTAAAATCCTAAACGTATCGCAGCCCTGCGTCAAGTCCTCGATATAAGATCTCAAATCCATCGATTCATCCGAAAGGCTCCATGACGATTTGGACATTGTCTCAGCGACAGATGGCAGTCTGATACAAGATAGACAGGAGCAGGGCGAGGGCAAACTACTTTAGGGCCTCCAGTGGTTCATGAACCTCGCCTAATTCAAAGGGCTGTGCCGATTGCCGGATTAAGTCGCCGGCTATCGATTGCTTCCGATAAAGGCCATCGGCAGCTGCGGCATGTAGTCTGATTACCGGACCCTTTGAGCCGAGAACATATGACGAATTGAATCCATCGTAAGCATTACATAGAAGTGACAAGAGAAGTAAGATCCCCCCAAGAGAGAAGAAAAGGTATCATAAACATTAAAGGTCGTACTGAAAGTCACACATTGCATCTATGCAGCATGCTCCTCTTTCTCCTCAAACTTTCCACTTCCTTTCGTAAAGAGATCCTATAAAATAAGATTGTGAGTACGAAATGCGATAGAACATGGGCGGAAAGTTACCTTGATAATACCCTTGCCTACCATGGTGAGCGCGACTCTGCTCTCATACAAGGGATAGATAACGACAGTGAAGGCTGCCAAGAATGTCCAGATCATCTCGATCGTTATCCATGCAGTCAATCCCTTCTTTCCGAAAATCGTATGGGCAAAGAACAGTGGCAGAGGAATGACGATCAAGAACACGATCATCTAGATTACGCCGTCAGTCCTCTGTATTGACTTTCCACCGTCGAAAGACTCACGAGAATGACAGATGACCAAGCGGCGAATCTGAATGCTTTTTCGAGTGCAACGGGATCGAGATCTTCGTCCAGAGTAACACCAATAGCAGCTTCGGGGTGTAAGGAATCGCCCTGTGAAGTAGTGCGCTTGATCTCGACGTCGGCATCCGATGATTTTTCTTTCTCGTTCGATTCTTCCTCAGTCATCTTGTGCTCGTACTCAGGGTGAGTTGAAGGGGCGTTGATAGCACGAGTAATATCAAAGTTGAAGTCCTCAGGTTTCTGATAAAACAGTCAGTAAAGCTATCAGACTACGAGACTTTGGTCACTTACCCAGAGAGACCAGAGACAGCTGACAATACCACCAACACCAATGGATGCGAGATTACCAGCCAACATCTCGAAGTTACCGCCGCTGGTATCGACGTTGATGACTCCGCCGTTGAGAGTGCTGGTAGTGACGAGCCAAGCGATGATACCGGCAGCGAAACCACCGACGGCACCTGCGATACAGCCCCACTTGTTTGCTTTCTTCCAGGTGACGCAAATGGCGATGGGGACGACGGCCGAACCCAAGATCACACCCATCTAAGATTGAAAGGTCAGTCGCTGAAAACAGGACCTCGCCGATGACACTTACGAAAGTCTACGAAAGGGCGTCAGCGTAATTCCAATGAATTAATCAGGAGTAAACTCACGTAGAGCCAACCCATGGAAACACCGATATAGAAGAAGATCAAGCCAGCAAGACCCATGACCAAAGCGAAGAAGGCGACCATGTAATGGGACATGCGCAAGATCTGGGCCTCATTAGCCTGGGGGTTGATGTATCTCTACAGCGGTATTGTAAGTCTCTTGCGTGCAAATAAAAAATAAAAAATCTAGACGAACCTTGTAGACATCGTAAGTGAGGATAGACGAAACAGCGATCAACTCGGCGCTAGTGGCACTGGTGACAGCCAAGAACAGCAACACAAGCATGGCAGCGGCACCACCCTTGCCAAGGAGAGCAGCAGCAGCAGCCGGCGCAGGCAAACCAGCACTGACATCAGCAGGCGAAAGGACCTTCATATCGGGATCGCCGGTAAGAGCAACAGCAGCCAATCCCAGGGTAGTAGCGAACATCAAAGGAATAGACATCCAAGCGAGACCACCGAGGAGGTAGGCCTTGACGCAAGAAGAAGGCTTGGAGGCGATAGCACGCTGCCAGTATGCCTGATCGTTGAAGACGGTGGCGAAGTTGCCGATGACGTTGATGACACCGAAGATGAGACCGTCTTTGGAACGGATGGTGAGATAACTTCCGTGAGCGTTTCCGGGTACGGGGTTGACCTCTGATGCGCGAGCGAGGAGATCGTGCATCTTGGCGGGGCTGCCGATCTTGTCGCTTGTTGCGTAGACGGTAAAGCAGAAGAGTAAGATGATGATGTACAAGACGGTCGTGTGCGTGCTATGAAGAAATTAGTATCTGCTTATGAGATTGTAGAAACGCACTCACTAATCGCACAGGAGGGTTGCACGCATACCACCTGCTACCACGTAGATAGCGACACCAAGAGGGATGAGGAAACATGCGGCGATGGTGTTCATGCCGGTCAGATCAGTGACAGTAGCCGATCCACCCAAGATCAACATGGAAGAGACGATGATGTTAGTGGCCAGACTAGAGAGCCGTCAGATCAAATCTCAAGAAACAAAACAAAGAGCTTACCCGAAGAAAAGGAAGATGAGATGAGCAGTCTGGCCCCATCGGGTGCCGACGATTTCGAGCCAAGTGTGAGCGTTGGGTGCGTTCAACTTGAGTTTGGCAGCGAGCTGGGCGAAGAGGAGAACTTGGACCGTAGCACCTGCACCATACCACCATGGACCAGACAGACCATAACGGTAAGCAACAGCACTGGATTGGAGCTGACACCATTGATTAATTAAAGTTCGCAATCCTTAATCGAAGACTTACTAGAGTGGCGGCCCATGTCCAAGCAGAGACAATGCCAGCTGCGATGAGACCAGGCTTGACGCTTCTGGAAGCGCTGCTAAATTCTTCTGAACTTGATGGCTTGAAGGGGGTGTAGCGACTTTGGATGGCAGTCAAGCCAACTGAGATAATGAGGTGAGTCGAAGCGAGTGGCGGGGTAAATAGGTAATAAAGACGTACGCATGAAGGCGGCAAAGAAGAAGCCGATTCCTGGAGAAGCACACGGTCAGTAAATTAGGTGCGGGGAAGAGGTGCATATGGGATCTGACCGACGACTAGATGGAAAGAGATTAGATAGATCGACGTGAAGCGCGAGAGTACATACCGACGCCATAGCCTGCGCCTTGGGGCAAGACGGTGGCAGGAGAGGACATTGTTGGGACAGAAGAAGAGAAGCGGGGCTCTGGGAAACCACATCTGGGGCAGCGGTTGGTTTATATATGGTACCAGTACGATTAAATTTTTTCGAAGGAGGCGTGCAGGGTTCGTTCTTATCGTGTCCAGAGATAAGCTCGAAAAGGCAACTCGCGCACGAAAGACGCTGTTCCGCCTCGGAAACTTGGGGGGATTAAATATGCTGGACGAGAAGTAATGCATTGGATAAATACGAGTGCACAGGCTCTGGACGTCACGCAGAACGAGCGACTCGTTGCGGACAACGAGCAAATCTCGATTGCGGAACGGAATGTAATATATGCTATCCACCAATCACCGCAGCCAAGTCAATTTCGGCCGAGACCCGTATCGTTCCGTGCTGGCTCGGCTTGCTTGTCGTGTGCCGACTAGCCTCGCCCGATCTTGTTCTCAATCTCAGCCAGGAACGTTAGCAGTTCCTGACAAGTCTTAGCACAACGAGTCAAACAGTCAAGACGCCCATACCTGGTTGGTCGGCTCGTAGCTCAGCCCTGTCAGTATCGCATCTCGTGCCTCTTCGCCTTTGCCCAGTCCCAACAGCGCCTTTCCTTTTCGATAGTGTCCCTTGCTCCATGGCTTTCGTATCGCAATCACGGCCTCCGTATCCACAAGCGAGTTCATGAACTCTCCTGCCTCAAAGTACGCAGCTGCCCGGTTTGACAGCAATATCGAGATCTCGTCCCTCGACACCTGCGAGTGCTCCCACGAAGGCCGCGCTGCTGCAATGCTCGCCCCGATCGTGTACGAATGCAGGGCTTGGGGATATCTGCGCGCTTTGTACGCGCTCTGATCACGCAATTCAGTCATCTTTTCCTTATCTCTAACAATTAAACGCTTACGTTGCCCTCCTCTTTTGCCTTTGACACTGCTTGCGATCGTTGTGGGGGAATCATATTCGGTGGTGGCGGCACGGCATATTCAGGGTGTGAAACGATCATCTTTGCAAGCTGATTCACAGCAACGAAATCAACTTCGCACTCGCCGCACTTTTCCAGTCCGTGTCCATCGCATAACACCTGGTTTTCGTTGAGTTTCAATGGCACCGGCTTGTAGTCTTGTTCAATAGCAGCGAGCACGGCCGGGTCGGGGGGAGGTGGGACAGGCATCTGAGGTGCCGCTTGTGCTGGGCCATGGCTATGTGTCGGCCCTCCAGGGGTATGACTATGAGACATCCGAGTCGTTGTCGAGCGCGAACCCCGCCAGCGTTCCAAGCCACGTCGCGATCGCTTTGTGTTTGTTCATGTTTGGTCTCTACTACCAGTGTACATTTCGGCTTTTTACTTGTGCGCTACTGTTCGGCCAGCTATGTCTCTTGTGATCGTCTATATTCTGAATCAACCCTGTCTGAACCTCTAGCTGAAGGGAATGGCGCTGCAGAACTGTCAATATTTTATTATACAAATGGCAAAAGCCGGGCTTACCTTCATCTGCTCGAGCATCTGATGCCCTCTGCTACTGTTGTTCTGCATCGGCTTGTTGGTGGCAGACGGAGCCTGCTTATCCTCTGAATATCTCCTTCTCATTCCACCGTTCTTATTCAGCCATGGCTGATCGTCCAGGCTTGAGAAGCCACTGCCCCAACCAACGTCTTTCTGACACTGAACATCTGCTTCAGTCCCAGTCTTGGAATCAAATACGAGGACTGACCTGTACATCCTGAATCTTCGCATGCTCCTCCTCAAATGTCGAAACACCATTCTCGAGCGAATCCCAAGTCCTCACGAACATTGGGCGTTGTAAACTCCTCAACCCTGAGCATATGCCCGAAACGCTTTCATTCGCCTGTTGTGGAGCCGGCTCTATTGGGCGATCTTTCTTATGATGAATATGATTGGCTCTTTTTGGCGAGGAACTGGACTGTGGTGAAGGGTGGCTCCAGGCCTGTACTTTGTTGTCAGACATGCCACGACTGGCTCAACAAACGACATGCTCACCGTTAAAGATGGAATCGTCACTGTACAAAGTGCTTTCAAAGCCTTCATTCCCTTTGGATTCCGAGTGCCAGTGTGAGATTGAGATGGCTGAGGATGCGTCATTTTGATTTGTGATGGATGGTGAGACCTGCTCGATGGGACTTTCAAAGTGACGCGGATGATATTTCTTTCCACAAGGACTCGTTATTATATACTCTAGATGTCACGGATGTTTCAGTCTTCCGGACCATCTCGATTGGCAATAACACCATATTTTTGTTTCCGAGACATGTTCGTTCGATAAGACATTGAAAATGCTTCCGTAACGGTGATAACGCACTATCGCCGTTTTCTCATGGCGGGCGCTACCGGGTCCAGGGCTTTCAATTTCCAAGTCATTCAGTGACTCTATGCTCAGAGTCATACCGCGGCTACCCCTACACCGACCATCAGTATATAATCCTCATATCCAACTTGCTGTAGAGCTCCTGCATACCTCTCGGCCAACACGCAGTGGAACCTGGAGACGATTTAACCCTCTCAAACCACACACACCGCAATCTTTGATTCTGATGTCGAAATATGATTCTACACCGCGCGATAAATCGCAAGCAAAGAAAACTAGGCAACATGATACCCCCGCCGTCCGCGCCTCAAAGACAATGTCATTTCTCCTCCGTCACGGCGCTCAGAAAGAAGGGCTGAAGATGCGTAAAGACGGCTACGTCAACGTCGATGACTTGGTTCGTCCTACATCCTACTTATCTACTCATCATTGGAATAATCAGACATCTATGATATAGTTGAAACATCCTAAGATGAGACATATGACGTTCCTCCAATTGGAGGAGATCGTCAAAACGAATGAGAAACAGCGGTTTAAATTGATATTTGAACCTCCTGCGCAAGGGAATGGAGAGTCATCGGTGTCTTCGTGGTGGATACGTGCCAACCAAGGACATACGCTGGAGGTTAGTCCTATTGCATCTTCATAAGGACTTGGGAGCTCATTTGCGTGCAGGAGGTGGAGGTGGAAATGATCCAAGTAACAGACCCTGCCCAAATACCAATCGCAATACACGGCACGAATAAAGAAGCTTGGGATCACATTGGTATTCACCCCTCATTATGTATGCTTCGACGTCTTACTGACAACTACTCAAAGCACGCCAGGGCCTAAGTCGAATGAAACGCCATCACATCCACCTTGCTCAAGGACTTCCCGGAGTCTCAGGAGTCATCAGCGGCATGCGTAAATCTGCAAATGTCATCATCTATATCGATGTGCCTAAAGCACTCGCCGCGGGCATTCAATTCTACATCTCTGCAAATGGCGTGATATTATCGCCTGGGAATGAGCAGGGTTTCATTCCTCCAGAATTTTTCAAGAGGGTCGAGACGGCTTGGAGAAGGATGCCCTTACCTGGATATGAAGCATCAGGAGAGATGAGTGCTATGGAGCAAATGGATAGAGAAGCCGAGAAAAATCAGCAGCAAAGCAGTGGAGCTTCAAAACCTGCCCAGCAGCAGGACCAAAAGATTCCTTGATCGAAATACTAATCCTGTCTGCTTTCGCTTGTCCGTTTATCACATTCTTTTCACTTATAATCACTATCCCCATCTCGAAAGAAGGATGACGATAATATTTGTTAGAAGTCATAATTATTGCGATAAATGCATGATGAGGATGAGTGGAAGATCCATGATGACAAAATGCTAAATAAGATAGGAAGAACCTATTCAGAATGTCCACGACCGCTCAGTCCGAGTCAATGTCCATGTACTTCAATTTCGGGGCAACAGCAGGGGCAACAGCAGTCGGTTTCTGCATCCTCATAGCTGCTGGCAATTCGAGCTCAGAATCAGAGCTCGAGTCTTCGGAATCGGTCTCCGAGACTGCCGCGAGGGGTGTTGATTTCATCTCTGTAGCAGGTTTGCCTCTCTGGACAGGCCTAGGTCGTGGCACGGGTCTGGGTCGATCGTCCGACATCGGTGGCGGAGAGCTGGTATCCATCCTATTCGATTTGGCCTTTGCCTTACCTTTACCCTTGACCTTTTCTTCTGTCTTCTGCCGCTTCGCTTCTTTCGCGTCTGGGTCGACCCAATCCTCGTCTTCCTGATTGAAGAGGCGTTCTCTGGTATCAGACGCGAGAATTTTGTCGACCACATCGTCGACCTCTAGAGAGGGGAACATGGTGACTCCGTATTTGCCGCTGGCGCGCAAGGTTTTAATCGCATCTTCGTAATCGGCGTCCATGTCGTCCATGATCAGACGGGTAGCGGTCTCCGGCAGTAAGACGTTCTGTGTGAACTCGGTGGATGTGAGAGGAAAGATGATGTCCAGGTCGAAAGAGCTAGGTGGGTATGTCGCCAACAAGCAATGATGAATGATTGATGAGCCTCGTTCGCCGTAACTATTTTAATCTATGTCAACGTTCCGTAGATATGAACCAGAAAATGGGCTCACTAGCCGGGCTGTGACCGCTCGAATAGTGCAAATTGTGCCCCAGCACTCGTGACACTAGCCTTGCCTTTCTTGTCGATGTCACTCTTCAGCTCGGAGTAGAATGAACTCGCAGAAGGGTTGAGACTGATTCGATCAAGATCCGACTTGAGGGTTTGCACTCTAGCAGGCAAACCATCAAAGTCGATATGCGCAGGCCAGCCTTTCGCCTGGGCTCGAGGTACCTGAACTTTCTCGAATTCATGTCGCGTGCACACATCGACGTAGGATGTTATAGGTGCTCTCAGACCAAGAGAATTAGTATGACGAGGGTCGGGGCGAGCTCGTTTTCTAGCCAGCTTGATCAGATGAAGGAGATGCGCCGAAGGCTGCTCAGGCATAACTTCGTCACAGAAAGGACACAGTGTGTTTGGGTCGTCTGTGCACAAAATGTGAGAAGAGACACGCGTTGCTAGCGTTGCTACTCACGACGTGCTCCAACGATTTGAGTGAAAGAGAATTCGGGTTCTATCGAGCTGAAAGGGCGTTCAGCGCTAGAAATTCCTTGCGAACCTCGACTTACACATCTCTGTCAGAATCGCTGAGGTCAGGCAGATTAGGTCTCCTTGGCGAGAGCTTCCAAGCCTCTGCAACACGATCGGGCTTGGATGCAGATGCTTTAGAACTTTTCTCCATTGCTAGGAGTTCTACTGGATTTGAAGGCTTCTTCGCGTGCTTGTTAGACGATCCATAAGGTTCACCCCTCTTCCGTTTCGGCGAAGTCCTAGGGGGAGGGCTGTTCTCGTCATTCTGGGAATTCTGGGAGACTGGAAAAGGCTGCGCAGTCCGAGGTACTGAAGGCGTAGAATCTGGCTTTGAAGGAATCTCCATCGGAAATTGTTGGGCCTGGGGCGCTTTCTTCATCTTCGATTTTGGTTTCGCGGTACTTAGGAACGGTGGAGATTTGGGAACTGCCTTGTTCTTCTTCGAAGAACCCGCCACAGGTTGCTTATCGACCTTGGTCGGACATTTGACCGGTGTGGTCTCTGTGAGGTCAACGGGTGGTGATCTGGGTGCGGTGGATTTTGTCGTACAAGAGCGTGCTTCTGGAGTTTTAAATTTGCCAGCGGAGGTTTTGATCGATGGTGAAGGTAGCTTGTCAAAGTCTCTCGCGGCAGCTTTCGAATTGCCCAAGGGTATGAATTCGGACACTGCAATCCAATAATGGTGAGTCCGAATCCTCCGACGTACTGGAAAGATCTGACCTGATGAGCTCAGTCTCTTTCGCACTGTTTCTTGTGTAGATCCTTGTCCTTCCTTCGTCCGTAGAGTTAGCCGCGGAGGCTTCGGTCTTGCCAGCATCGAAGATTTCGAAGACGATGACTCGGAACTGGATGATTTAGGGACGGGCTCGGGGAGCTCATCGAAGTCAATGTTAACGTCCACTCGGTTATAAGACTTGTCCGGGATATCTGGTTTAAGAGCCATCTCATCTCCAGAAGACTCGTCGACTTTAATAGGCTCAGGGGCACGCGGTCGTGCCAGCTGAGTGGGCTTCTGCGGTGGGTAGCGATTCTTCGAACGCTTGCTTTGCGCCTCGTAATCGCGAAGTTCTTTCAAATCCCTGCGCTCACGTTCTTCATCATCTTCATCACTTTCGACCCTGCGTGGTCGAGTCTTGTTCTTGGGCTTTTTGATGGTGAAACCAGAGCTCCCGACGTCGTCTCCAAGATTGGAAGAGGCGCGGGAAAAGGGAGGTTGATGCCGAGGATAGCGACTGACATCAGTGCCGTGGTCTCTCTGAAGGCGTTCCATGAATCGTTGAGGGGCCTGGGGACCGAGTGGGAGGCGAAAGAGAGGGAGAGCACAGGGACGCCGGGAGTGGAAGGTCGTCACGTGACCAGTCACACCACCAGGTCGCGTTGTTTGGTTTATCAATAACGCGTACGGACGTTTCAGAGTGAATTTCCGATCCATTCCGGCCGTCCTTTCAACCGTCTCATTCTTTTAATTGGTCGACTTGGAATGGCGTATTCCACTTCTCGATTGAGGCCCCCTGTGTTCAGGATATTTAGTGAGGGTCTTTTCCTTACTGGTATTGGTAGCTGCTCAAATTCGTATCGCGATGCTGACGTTCAGTCATTGCGCCGAACGTTTCACATGCATCAGCCTCGTGTCTCCTCCAAAATTATCTGCAGAGTTGACATGTGACCCAACTTACCCTTAACTCAGAAGTTTGTTTGAAATGCCCGTGATCGAAATACTAGTAATTCCCGTTCATTTCTTGAGCTTGAAGCTTGAAAGCACATTCGCGGGGAACGACCGGTGCCAGAAAATTCCCTACGCTTGCCGAGCCTCGAGAAATTCTGATTTATTTTTGCTGTCGAACAACCAGTACGTTCGTGCAATCTTGCATACCACAGCATAGCTCCGTGCATTCGCTGGCCAAGGGTCTGAGAAGCAATTGCAATTGATGCCGGCCGGGGCCAACGTTAACGGCGTTGATGGCTGCAATAATTATACTTGTCATTGCTTTACCGCTAATGATATGCATCCTGAAACGTCCTTGGAAGCACTCAAGATAATACAGTCTGTACGGTTTCGGCGACGTATGACTTGTTGATTTTTCCTTGAGTTTTGAGTTGAATATTGCCGTTTTCGTAAAAGTTGAAACTCCGCTCGTCGCGCGCGTTTCAGCCGTTTGGGAAGAATGAATGATTGCGAGAGAACGAGAGTAGCTACAAATACAAGAACAATTTTGGCGGGATACTGTAGCTACCACTGAGCGAAATAAATTATCACTGGAGAAGTCCATCCAGAAATGCATGATTTGACAAAACTGCCTCAAAATTTTATTTCTTGAGATATTACATCTAGCCATGCCATTTAATTTTAAAAAGATGCATGCTATCTCGACGTTTCCGCGAAAAATATTCTCTTGATCGTAGCTGCTCTAGTTCTCTTGCAATCGTCGATTCTCTCTCAACGGCTGAAACTCGCGCGACCGAGCGGAGTTTCAACCTTTATGAAAACGGCAATAAAGTCGTAATCTGATAACTGCGTGGGAACAATGCGTGTACCCTAAATGAGCCCTTCTTCCGCCTCATCCCTTGCTTTTAAGCTTAAGCATCACCATACCCATGGCTTCCACTGATCTGCCTGCTGCTGCCGCTACTGCTGGTCAAATCCCACCCGTCCCAGCCATGATTGAAACAGCGCCACAGCCTGCTCCTGCTGAGGGTCCCGCACCAGTGAGCAAAACCCTGGCCGCCCAGCTTGACCCTATAGTCTTATACATTACAGGTCGTCGCAGAGGCCAAAGTCGGAGCACAACCCAATTCGGTGCCAGAACAACCTGAGCCTCAGAATGCTCTCACTCAGAAGTTCACTGAGAAAGAGTGGGCGGCATTGCGTGATTTCAGGGTTAGCACGTTCGACCGCCGCGGATTCATCTTTCTTAGCAGGATTTCAATCTACGTACAGGCTACCCTACCCCAACTATTGAAAGACTCGTATGCCGACGAGCCCAGCAAAGTCCCTACTAGCGTCAAGTTGTGGGGTGTCGAGCTCAATTTGGATGGCGTCAAGACTGCCAAGGAGAGCGTGGTCCTCATGAAGTTTCTTAGGGCAAGGTAGACCGCAACGTTGTTTAATTTTATGATCTTTCACTCACCATCCGTAGAAACTTGAGCGTTCAAGAAGCGGGGCGTATGATCGTAAACAGTGCGTTCCTAGTCGTCACTTAGAACTTGTCAGTTGCTTAATAACTTCAACTCAGCAATCCGATGGCGAGAGGAATTCAAAGTCGATGAAGCCCTCCAAGAACAATTCCCCGAGGAAGTCTTTGGATCTCTTGGTCGAATTTACGGGAAGGATAAAGGCGGTCGCCCCGTGATGTCCGCTCCTTTTTAATTTATTTCGGACATGATCTCATCTATGCTCCAGCTACAACATGTACGGTGGAAACCAAGATCTCAAGGAAATATTTCGGGATACTGATCGATTCATGCGGTATGCATTTGCGCTAGACGTCTCTTAAGTCTGTAATACTGAGTTGGGAGCAGATGGAGAGTTGCCCTGATGGAAAGGAGTGTCCTGCTTCTAGATTTTGAGACAATCGACCAGACTGTTCAAATCCACGGTATGGATGGAGCTCATTCGATGTCATTCCGAGAGAAACTTACACCTTTCTAGATTATTTGGGGGTCGGCATGGGAAGTCGAACGCCGGAATCAAAGAGGGCCGTCGCAGAAGCCACAAATGTGTTCCAAAGCCATTATCCGGAGCTCCTGGTAAGGGTTTTCGATCGTCGATCATGCTACGACATTCCTGAGCTTCCCCGCAGTACAAGAAATTCTTCGTAAACGTTCCCACCATTATGTCTTGGTTATTTTGGGCTTTCAAAGCTTTCCTGCCTGCGGCGACTATTGCCAAGATGTCTGTAGTCGGAACAGGTTCGCATGCTATTGGCAAAGAACTACTTCCGGTCATCGATAAGAGCGAGCTGCCCGAACGCTATGGCGGTGAAGCCAAAGATTTCTAATTATTTACTGCCCAGAATTTCCTGACTTTGCTTTTTCACCTTGATTAATTTCTCTCATTTTGCCTATTTGAATATACCACATGGATTTACAGTACTAGTATGCACGTTTGAGCGCATGACAGAATAAGGTTCAAGCTGAGTGCGGAAGTGTGTTCTCAGGGCCAAGAATGGATATGGTCCCATGGTGCTAAGCGGCCAATCCACCAACATGAACTCGGGCTCATCCTATGAAAAAGTGGTCAAGTTGGCCTGCAAGCCCAAGCATGCCCCTCCGAAGGCAAAAGTACGCTAGTCCATCCAGTCCCATACTCTTCGCTCAACCGTTGGCAGTACCTGGATCCAATCATTGCAGCAACTTGGTCCGATGACGGTGCTGTTCACGATGTCTGTAGAGCATTGGCTCCTAGGTTCAAAGAACCGAATGCCATCGTACGCAATGCCTATCTCTTTGTCTAGGCGTCACCTTACAACCGTTCTTTAGATTGTCTTCAAGGCGATGATCGTACTCCACACCATGGTTCGAACGGGCTCAACCGACAATGTCCTGACTTCTCTCACGTCGTCAGAAGTGCTGAAACTGAGCAATGTATTCAACGGACAATGGGAAGGTGCGTTTTCATAAGTATAGTCATCGGTTCTGAGCTGAACACTTCTGCACAGGGTACAGCGCCCCCGAGAATCTCCAACGCTACGCTAAATATATGGATACCCGGATAAAGGCTTATCGTGAACTTAAACATGATGCCATTCGTGTTCAATCGGAAAGCAATCGAGACATGTTGGTAAATCAGGCCGAAAATGGACGCATGGCGGGCAGCGGGAGCAATGGTTCGCTTACGAGGAGCAAGACTATCGCCGGGAGAAAGCTGAAGGTCATGACTGTGGAGAAAGGCCTTTTGAGGGAGACGAAAATCGTACAGAAACAGATTGATGCGTTGCTGGAATGCAAGGTGCGTCCTTGGATCCTGAATCTCTCTTATCGTCCTGATTTTGATGACGGCGACAGTTCTACGAGGATGATCTAGAAGACGAACTCGTCTTGTCCGCGCTCCGGATGCTACTGAAAGACTTGCTCGTTCTGTTCCAAGCCTGCAACGAAGGCGTCATCAACGTCCTTGAACATTACTTCGAGATGTCCCACGTGGATGCCACGAGCGCTTTGGCCCTCTATCGTCATTTTTGCAGTCAAACTAAACGTGTGGTCGATTACCTTGCCATCGGGCGCAAACTCCAGAATTTATTGAACGTTTCCATCCCGAATTTGAAGCACGTACGTTCCGTTCCTTTGCTAGTCTATGCCATTTGATGGACTGCGTCACAGGCTCCAGTTTCTCTAGCGGGTTCACTAGAAGAATATTTGAACGACCCTAACTTCGAACAGAACAGAATAGAGTATAAGACGACGAAACAGGCCGCTGATAGCAACGGGAAGTCGGCCCCGAAATCGGCTTTGAAGAAGCGTGAGTACTCCCCCAAGGCTGTCTGCCATCACGTCGTTGACATCCACCCAGCCGATCAACCAAAATCGGGCCCTTCTATCAAATTCCAGGACCCAATGCCACGAGGTGCCTCTGGCTCCACCCCGAACAACAACAATGCCGACGACTTCTTTAAGTCTATTGAGCAGGAACAGTCAACAATCTTTAATCCCCAAACTAACAGTCCGTCGTCGAATTATTTCCAACAGCAATCTCAACACAATCCTTTCGCCAACCGGCAATCGATGATGATGACCGGAGCTGGACCATTTCCTTTCGCTGCCCAGCCTACGGGCATGATTCCTCAGCCTACGGGTTTCCAGCCGCAACCCTTCCTGGCTCCCCAACAAACCGGATCACCATTCCAGGGTCAATCGGGTGGCTTCTTGCAAGCTCAGCCCACGGGGAATCCATTCAGACAGAGCATGCTTTTCCCTCAGAGCACCGGAATGCCCAACTTTGCCAATCCAAGCGCGGGCAATCCGTTTGGCATGGGAGCACCCGCACCTCCGGCTGTCCCATCATTTACTCAACCTCAGAGCGCGTACACTCCTGCGTTTTCGAGGCCGAAGTCGCCAGAAGGTCCTCCCAGACCTCAATCGACTCCCATTACCACATTGCAGCAGCAGCAGCCAACTGCGAAGCCTCTCGTTTCTCACCAGACTGGTAGTCGCAATCCATTTGGTATCCCTGTGGCTCCGGCGCCACCTGTTCCTCAGCCTCCAACGCTGAATCAATTAGCGACAGGAAATTTCAACCAATTCAGCTCTCAAGCAAACGACCCCAACTCGAACGCTAACGCGGGTTCCGCTTCTCCCCCGCATCGGAGCAATACATCACCCCTGTCCTCGGCGTTCACAGGGATGTCAAGTCTTGCCTCGTCTTTTGCGACCGGCGGCACGACAACTGGGTCAACAGCGCCGACGACGCTGGGAAGTCAATCCACAGCAAACTCTTCATTCCTCGGTGGACAGAATGCGTTCAATTCCTCTCCAGATAGCGCACCCGCACCTCTTCAACCACAACAGACTGGCTTTGGAGGCATAAAGCCTTTCAAGCCCTCATCATCATTCGGAGCCAGCCTCTTAGAAGCTCTACCATCCATCCCTGGCTCCAACCCAGCCACACCGGCTGGTGCAGGTGGCCTACCTTTACCAAGCTCGCAATCGCTCCCTTCCGCCTCCAATTCTGCGTCCAACTCAGCGCAAGGCACTTCGTACTTCGGAGGGCTTTCATCCCAGCCCACAGGGTTCGGTGCTCTCAACTCTAATGTGAATTCTAATCCGACCGGATCATTCTCTACCACGTTCGGAACGGGACAGAACACGACTTCTACAGTTGGCGTTGGCTTGAGACCGCAGATAACGGGAGGTGGGGTAGCGAATCCATTCAGAGCTTCGATGCTCAATCCTTCTGCCGCCCCTCCCCTTCCTTCCAGTAACTCGTTCCCTTCCTTTACTTCCACACTCTCCCCATCGTCGTCGTTACCCCCACCTTTCCAGCCGACGAGTTCTTTCGGTAAAAGTGCTGCCGCCTCTCTTGGAACCGGGAACCCGTTCCCGCAGGGTGGCAATTCAAACATGTTTGGGCAGCCTCAGCAGCAACAGAATGCACCTGTGTCGTTGATCTGATACTAAAAGTTGTTACCGGAATTGTAAATAATACCCCTTTCTTCATTCATTCGTAGGTACGACCGTAGTTGAGCTTTGAGTTTTTATTATTGGGATTGGAATCTGTGCTCTCATACACGAACTGCACACACCTTAATCTAAATGTCTGCGTATGCGAACGATGTCACATGCACCTGCCGAGGTCGGTCGAGCTTGAAGACTAAAGTTGAAGCTTTTGGTAAACACATACAAACACCACTCACCATGAGTGTCAAAAAGAGGTAAGGCCCACTCATCGAATGCTGGGCCCAGGATAGTGAACATTCATTATAGTAAACTTGATCTCCTTGTCCGAGTGCGATATACAAACCCTCTTCCTCCTCCACCATGTCCTCCAAAGCTTCTGAACATCCCTACAAATCCTCAGCGGTTTACCAAACTCGACTTCACAAACGCGTTGGCAAATGAGACTCCTTTACCAATGATTGTCGACGCTGAGTGCGGTATGCCTCTGGACCTGGCCCATTTTCCATCTCTTTGGATGGAGAACGGTGATCACACAGGTCGGTGCTCCAGTTCCGTTTCAGTGGTTTCCTATGCACTAACGAGCTGGCAGACATATGTCCCGATATCAACAATCTTCCTACACTAGATCCAAAAGACGCATGGTTAGCGTCAGAGACTGCTCCCCCTCCTTCCTCATACGCCAATTCTTCCTCGTCCTACACGCCTGCGAAAGCCACCTCAACGACAACATACGTTCCCTGGTTGCGAAGGACGGAGTATATCAGCAGAGAAGCATCACATAGATCATCGTCAAATATGGATGCGTGCGTAGAGCTTCACATCTCAGTGGAACTCGTCCTCACTTCTTGAAATAGCAAGCAGGAAGCTCCCATTGATGTTTCCCTTCCCGCCCAAATTGCCACTATTGAAGCCTCCTTCCCTCCCTCGGCAGAGCCATTCGACCTTTCGAAGGTCAAGTACCCTGGGAAACCTCATCTCAAACCGGTGGAATCATGGGATATTCTACCAGACGCTGAAATCTGGGCGAACTCGTATGACTTGTTTAAGTTCTCAGAAAGACCAGGGGATAGACCGCTTGATGTGAGTCCGATCGAATCCATTGACATCGTTCTCACAAGTCTCGTAGGAAATTGACCCTCGACTAAATTGTTCGATTTTGCGTCCGACATTTTCTGAAGGTGATCACTACTTGGCTTATTACCTGGTAAAGGACGACGAGGATGTGGCAAATTTGGCATCTCAAAGAGCTGCAGAAGTAACCGCCCCTCTCGATGAAGTAAGATCTGGCAGAATTTTTCTCGCGCCCTCTGACAATATGTGCCAGCCTACCGTTTTCCATTTCGTGCGAGACTACGATACCGTCAAGATCGAGCAAGACGTCTCGAACGAGTTCTTACTCGTGATGGACGATGGAGATAATGCTATTAAATCAACTCGACGTAAAAGAGGTGCATACTACAAAAGCATTGAACGTAAGATCAACCTCAAGAAAAAGCGAGTTATGGTGAGAAATATCCAGTTCATTCAGGAAATCTTTTCTGACTTTCTTATAGGGTAATTCGGAAAGATGGGATGCTATCAAACTGACGCATCGACCATTCGAATCCGAAGAGATAAAGGAACGCGAGGAAACGTTGCTGGAAGTCACAGATCCCCACTACTTAATTCGTGTGGAACAAGACGCGGAGGGCGAAGTGGAGACCGAAGATATTAAAGTCGATGTCAAGTCACCACATCGTGTTGAGGTGTAGAGCGCCTTTACCTGTACTGATAGACGCGTAACACTACTAGTATTCGTGCATTCTGTATACATACGTCACACTTCTTGTATTTGCCGCGGATCACTTCCATTCTAGGAACATTCCGACGAACCACTAAGCCAGCTGCTGAGTCAGCTCACTTGCCCTCTCAACCTCCCAAGCAACTTCCTTCCTTACACATCTTGAATCTCAACCCTATCGAACCGGTGAAGACACCGATGTCATCTGCAGAAGAAGAAGAGCCCTCCTATGCAGTTGGTGAGTAGCGAGTCAGTGTCTGAACTCGTACACGTATGAATATCTCCCAGAATACATTGTGAAGGCGAAGGTCGCTCAACCAGCACTCAAAGTGACTTCTAAGAAATGGGTACGGTCTTCTCTATGTCCTTTACATATTGCTCATAGTCCGTGACAGATATACTACGTCAAAGTACAGTGTCTTGTCGTGTCTCATATGCATATTCTGACCGCCTTCTGACAGTGGGTCGGATACCCCCACTCGGATAATACTTGGGAGCCATACGATCATTTCAATTCGAAAAAGCCAATCAAGAGTTTTTGGAAGCATGCATCGGAGCAAGAAGACGAGGATAACCTTTGGGGTGTCGGACACGTAGTGTGGAATAAGAAGAAGGTTGCCATGAGTGAGTGTTGCTCGATTCCATTTGCTAGTCCTTTCGGCTTCACAACACCAGATTGGTCGTCTGATGACCTGGATGAATCCCCCTCGCCACCATCGAAAACGTCAGCGGATCCTTATGTGCAATACATACGACGGGCCCAAGCCGACGCCTTAGATTCCGGTTCCTCAAGCGTTCGTCCATGCATCCTCATGTTAAAATTTCTCTAATCAGGCTATTCAGGATGACAATGATTCTAAACGTTCACCGCCGAAATTGCGTCGACTGAAGAGAAAACGGAGCAGTGATACAGTAAGTAATCAGTGGTTGGTCTCGGATGATTTAGGAGTTTTGACATCTACTTCGTCATTAGCCGTTGCGTCGTATCCGATTTGAGGGCAGTTACAACCAAGTCATCAATGCCAGTGACTCGGACACAGCTTCTGAACCAAGTACAGCAAGGAGTCCACAGTCTACTCTGTTTGAGCAACCTACCATCCCTCTAAGCAGGAACACTACTCCCCCCATCAGGTCCCCTTCCCCCGCAGGCTCTTTATTTTCACAAAATGAAGAGGAAACACATGCTCATGATGCTGACAACAATAGTCATTCACCCTTACCCCTATCTATGGCCACCAAGGCATTGGATGCACATGCAGATGTCACAACTAGGGTTCAGGATATGATGATACAGGATGTGCAGGACAGCCAGAACTCTGCTGCCCAACCTAAAGGGTTGAAGAGTGGTGTATCCACAATGCCAGGGACCACACTGCCCCCACCACAAGGGCTTGGTGCTGCCATCTCTGTCAAATCACGTATTCAGAAGATATGTGACAAGCCAGTGCCCCTTGGGAGGCAGAACACCACTCCTACTAAGTCAAATGGTCCAAGGGTTCCCCTTGTCAAACCCAGCTACAGTCTCCCCCCTGCACCACCCAAGGGGTTTCTTAGGTCAATGAAAATTCCTAAGAAACCTGCCACTATTCCTCCCCCTCCTCTCTCTATCCCACCTGCTGAACCCACTGAATCTCAACCAAGCCCCTCAGTTCCAATTTTGACTGAGTCTCCCAAGGCTGCAACAGCTTGGGGTTCTGATGCCCAAGCATTTGGTTGGGATCTGCCTGGTTCAACTTCTCAGAGTTGGGATCAAGGCCCTGATCAACCATCCACAACCCAGGCAGATCAAAACCCTCCACCAAAATCTGGTGGCAAAAAGTTTAACCATCCCAAGTCCAGATTCCATGGACCAAAAGGGAAAGGGAAAGGGAAATGGAACAGAAATGCAGAGCAAACTGGGGCAAATACTGTTGGCCTTGGTACATCTAGCTCAAAGAAGGTGTGGGGCCAGGGTCAGAAAACTACTAGTACTGCAAATGGTAAGAAGTTTCTTGGTTTGATAAAACATTTGTTGATGAGACTGGTACATGACAGCCAGCACACCTTGGATTGAGAATGGTCCTGCAGGACCTTCATACAGTTGGCATACTATGCCTACACCTGCACAGGCCAATAATACACCCAAGGCCCAGGATACACCAGCTTCAGGCTGGGGTATGGATGCTGGTGGTTGGGGAGGTGGTGTGCTTGAAAAGACTCCACCATCTTCACCTGTTGATGGCACAACAGGCTGGAACCAACCAGCAGAACAGACAGTTTACCCCAATCTGCCTGAGAAGCCAAAGATTTCCCAAAAGGGGGGCACACAGGCTGCATGGGGAGATGATGCAGCTCTGCTACCATGGGGCTCCAGGGATGATGCTTCAAAGGAGATGCTAAAAGCTACACCCATAAGAAGTTCCAGTCTCCCAAAGTCTGCCAGGGGCTGGAAGGCTATGGCCTTCCCTGATCCAGACTTTGATGCTGACATGGAAAGGCACAAACAAGCTTCTTTTGAGCCCCATGAAATTGAAGAGGGTGAGATCCCAGAAGATGAACCCATTGTGTATGTGCCTGTTTCCTACCTATGTGTTCTGTCTTTTCAGCACTAAAATGTTACAACACAGATTTGGGAATCCAACCCTTCTTGCCTGAAACCCAAACCTTGGTACACAGGACACACACAAGCTTTTTGATTCTTGGAAAAGTCATTTGTCCAGCACATTTGACATCTCAAATTACACCCCCAATGATTTCTTGATTAAAGAACATATCAAAATCATTACCTTCAAGGTGGCCCTGAGTTGCCAACTTGAACTTCCCAGTTGCCACCCCCCTGCTGTCCATTGTGACAGAGCATTCATTTCTAGTAAATGCAGCAGACAACATATCATTCCACTGAAACACATTTTTTCTCCTTTTTCCAGTTTCAAGTTGAATCTGCTTGTTCAGCCTCATACCACTGTCTAGACTGTGTTAATTATCACTTGTATATAACATAACATGTCTTGGGGTCCAGTATGGGGTATATCATAACTTGAACATCAGTTGCTTTCTGCCAGCAGGCCATGACATAGCCTGAGAGCCATCATCATCCCAAAGCAACAGTTTGTCAATTTGTTTGGTTATGTGATCACTTTAGGAAGGCATTTTCCATTGAGATTTGTAAGCAGAAACATCCTATGACAAGTTATTACTCTTAGATTATTCTGGCTATATTTCCCACAGGCTGGGCAATATTTTGGATCCTCGTGGCAGGCGTATATATATTCAAGTCGTCCTCCAGTGAACCGGGTTTGAAACGGAATGCTGCTTCGGAATCAACATATCGAGCGCAAAGGCACGGCGACCGCAAACGGCACAAAAAATTTCAGATGAGCACACGATCAGAACTTGCAGGAGCTTCATCTTCATCTGAGGGCATCGCACGAGCCGCTCGCCTTGCCTTCGAGGCTTCGCAACTACTGTCTCCCTCAGAGAGAGTGACGGCACTTCATCTCATCCGCGATGAACTAGCAGCGCGAAAGGACGACATTTTATTGGCCAATGCTCGAGATATGGAGGTGAGCTCTTTGAAGATCCTTGTAAATATAAAGCTTCAATGTCGTTTCATTCTAGGCTGCCGATGCTGAGGTCGCTGCTGGTCGACTTTCAACGTCTTTGGTGAAGCGACTGGACCTTCGGACAGGCGACAAGTGGGATTCGATGCTTCAAGGGGTGCTAGATGTAGCAAATCTTCCAGACCCGAGTGGAGTGGTCTCTTATGCCACTGAACTCGACGATGGACTCGAACTTTTCCGTGTCTCCTGTCCAATCGGTGTGCTGTTGGTGATCTTCGAAGCAAGACCTGAGGTGGTTGTAAATATTGCGACTTTAGCAATCAAATCAGGTACGTACACTTCTTGTGCAACCCTTGTTATATCGACGTCGACTTCGCTGCTGCCAGGGAATGCTGCCATCTTGAAAGGCGGAAAGGAATCATCAAGAACCGCATCTCTTCTGGGCGAAACGATTCAATCTGCTCTCTCCAAAACATCCATCCCCTCGGCTTACATCCAGACTATCCAGACTCGCGAGGAGGTGTCATCATTGCTGGCACTCGATGAGTACATCGATCTCGTCATCCCACGAGGAAGTAACGCTCTCGTCAAGAATATTCAGAATAGCACGCGTATTCCCGTCATGGGTCATGCGGATGGTATATGCCACGTCTACTTGGATGAAAGCGCAGATGAGGAAACGGCGTTGCGAGTAGTGGTGGACTCCAAGGTATGATCCTTCCTCCTTAACCTCGAACTCAATTGTGATCCCTCCCCAGACAGATTATCCTGCGGCATGTAACGCTGCAGAGACACTCATCGTCCACAGTTCCCTTCTCCACACCCTTTGGCCTAAGGTAGCCTCAGCACTGGTCTCTCGAGGAGTCCACCTGCGATGCGACGGTCTGACTCAAACAGCATTATCCTCCGCCAAGATCTCCTTCGCTGCAGACCAAGTCACCCCCTCGCAAGGATCAGATTACGACACCGAACATCTTTCCTTAACGATGTCCGTTTTAACTCTGCCGTCGCTCTCTGACGCCATCCGTCACATCAACTCTCATTCATCTCACCATACGGACAGCATCGTCACCGAAAATGACGCCTCTGCTTCGATGTTCTGTAGAGGAGTCGATAGTGCCGGGACCTTCGTGAATGCATCAACAAGATTCGCCGATGGCTTCAGATATGGATTTGGCACTGAGGTTGGCATCAGCACTGGAAAGATACATGCACGAGGGCCCGTGGGACTCGAGGGTCTGGTGATTTATAAGTATATGCTCAAGAGCAAGAGCGGGAAAGGACATATAGCGAGCGAGTTTGGAGTTGGAAAGAAGGCATTCAAGCACACGCCGCTTCACACTGATGTCCCACCATACCGATAAGTAGTCGTATGTAGTAGGTAAATGAGAGATGTACGGTATATCACTACGTATGTAACGGAATAAAACACAGACGAATGTACAACGAGAGCGCAATACCAGTGAAGTAAAACTCAGGGTTCCTCCGAAACCTTAGCTCGTTTATCTGATGATCCATTTGCTGATTCGACATCATCTTCAGCTTTTCTCTTGAGGTCTGCTGATGGAGCAGCAGTCTTTGCTTTCTTCTTAACCATACTCGTGAGGTCATTGACGGTGGCACCCTCAACGTTCGATCGACCGGATACATTGAGCTCTGCATCCAACGTCTTGGCCACCAGTTCAGGGACAGTTCCGGCAGTTTTGTCATGAGGTGCGGTTTTTATCTCGTCCACCTAGAGCTTATGGTCAGCGCGGAATACATCTTTGTCTTATGAGACAGACCTTTAACTCCAATTCTTGCTTCATTTCTTCCAGATCTTTGATTTCGCTGGCTATTTGTTCCGAGCTCATATCTCGGACCAATGGATCCCGCACTAGCCTCTTCGCTTTCCCCTTACCCTTTGAATCCTTCGGGGGTTCAGCAGCTTGATCGAAGACACCTTGTTGACCGTTTCGAAGCTCCGTTAGTCGTGCATCCACGCTCGCAATAGCTGTCTCCATGTGTTCGATTGCATCCGCCAGACGCCCTGAAGTCAGATCCAGGACTAATCCCAGTTTATAGTGAGCTTCGGCGATTTGGCGAGAGGAGAAGGGGAGAATATCCATTTTGAGCTTAGTCCCTGCTGTGAAGTCGAGGATAGCCTGGTCAAAATTCTCTGTGAACGAAAGATGAGCCTTGTGAATGCACAAGAAAATGTCGATCGCACCTGTTTCCAGCGAAACATCTCCAAGGGCGATATAGGTGTCGGCTAGTTTGAGCTTGATCTCGTCGCCTTCGTCTTGTTGACGCGAATATATGAGTTTCGCCGTCTCCAGGGCTTCCCAAGCTACTGCGAAGTCGTCTTCGGGTTCCGAGTTTGCATCCTCTCTGTCTCCATCATTCTCGTCCTCAGGTTCATCCTCGCCGTCATCCGGTAACGCGGATAACTGGACCCCAGCATCATCTTCACCCTCTGCACCCTCCCCATCGGCTCCAAAGAAGAATCGTTTCTTATCTAGGATTTATTAGTCCCAGTTGTACGCGAGATTGACGCGCCAAACGCGTCGCAAACGCAATTCGAGGCACTCTTACCTTTCAGAGAGTCTGGTTCCTCTGATTCTTGATCATCTGCCTTCCCAAGCACCGCATTCTGGCTAATGGCGTTTTCCAGTAATGCCTTCCCGTATTGTAACCAAGTGTCCGCCGATTCCGCGGAATTTTCACCGTGCTTCTCCTGCCTGGAATCAAGTTCAGTATCGTCCTTGCCGTGGCACGAAGATAGAAACGCGCAGTAATTCTAGAGCCTTCGCGTATTGATCCACGGCTTCTTCAAACTGACGAAGAATGAAAGCCCGTTTGCCCAGTTCGATATATTCTTCTAATGTGGAAGTCGATGTTCCATTGGCCAAGTCTTCGACGGCCTGCTTATCGTCTCTGAGAAGTATCGGATTAGAATAAGCTCTCAAGACGCAAGATCAATATATTACTACTAACTCGGGGGACATGACACTGATATGGCGATGTGGAGTCTGGAGAGGGATGAGCAGAAGAAGAGGTGTGTGACTGACGCGTGACGAACGTCAGATTGGCTTGAAATGGATGCAAAATCGCGATCCATAAATCGATAAAAATTATGAGCAGTACTCTACATAACATTATAATCAGAGCTCAGTATGCTTGATCTCCTCTGACTCCACAGCAGAGACAATTTCGTTGACAGCGAGCGGTTCGCTTGCATCAGACGCAAGCGATGCTTCCGCATCAAAGGCATCGGGATCTGCGCGTTGAAAAGCCTCCTCGACCTCCTCTTTCCCTCTACTCAGCACTGCTAGGGGTTCAATCTCCAGCACAGACTCGGGGACCTCGATAGGCAAGATGGAGAATTGTGGTTCTGAGACATCCGTCTCTGAGGGGATAGGTTCCTCGGACGCAGTTTCCTCCGGAATAGGTTCAGTGATACGAGAATATCCTTCTCTTTGGATTTTTGTTAGTTGAGCTTCAAACCCATCAGCGATTTCTTGCAATTCAGTCTGAAGGTTCGAGAGAATTTGCGAGATGGGATTTTCGGGCGCATTGGGATGAGTCCCATCTTGCATGCCGTAGAAAACAACACGGTTATGGGTTGCAACTAGAACAAGCAATGGTGAGCATTCATACATCGAAATCTGACAGAGCACTTACCATCTGCTAATGCGTGATAGCGCTGTTGAGTGACATGTTAGACGTCCCCTTGATAGCAACAGACAATCGACGAAACTCACCTGCCAGTCGTGATATGTAACATCTTCGAGCCATGCATAATCCATTCCAAGATCAGCCTGTCCTTTGCCACCGAGGTCTCTCAGCTCCTCGAAAGCATCCTCGGCAATCTTGAGTTCCTGCTCCGTCAAGTTTTGCCACCACGTTCCGACGAGCTGCTCCACGTATTGGATCCGATCAGCGAACTTCTCGTCCACTTTTATCAGAACTTTCTCCCAGAGGCGGTCCTTCTCCTCCTTTGACCACTTCTCATCGGAAATTAAGCTCTTGACGTACTTCTCCGAGTTACGTAATGCCTTCTCAGCTTCCGAGTTGACTCTTTCGATTTCCTTCTCGAAAGATTTCGAAGCTTGGATCTCTGCGAGCGCGTCCAATCGAATTTTGGAGATGGCTTCCGGAACAGATTCGAGCAATTCGGCCAGTCGTTGTTGCAATTTAGTTTCCCACTTTGCATGACGTTCGACGACATCTGCCCTTTTCTGTGCGACTTCAGCGAGACGTCGTTCCTTCTCAGCCTCAGACTCAGCAGTCGGTTCAGGGACTGACGCTTTACCAGGCGTAGGGGTTTCTTCTTTCTGCGATTCCGTCCCCTCCCTGAAGACATCCTGAAGTAAGGCTTCGAAGTCTGGGTCGATATCATCGGCAGGTGGTGCACTGGATGAGGCGGCGGCGGAAGATTGCGCCACAGGTGTGGGTAACGATGAAAAAGACGACGAGGAAGACGCGAGCACAGAACTGGAGTGAGTATGAATTGATTCCGAAGATGAGTGAGTAATGAGGGGAGTGGATGAGACGAGGGATGCAGTCTCAGGGGTTTCCGATGCAGCATCGACAGTGACAGTCACCTCAGCGATGTTGTGCGATGTTGGCTCGTCAGCCGATGGCAATGGAATACTGTGAGTAATGCTGTAAGTAATGGTGGCAGACTCCTCAGCCGAACCAGACTCCACGACCGCGAGTTCCTGGACCTGAGTCCAGATCTTGAGAACATGACGATCGACGTACAACTTTCTGTACTCGACGACGAAGGCGGATAGACGACGGAATGCACGGATGGCATGAGGATCAATATAGATCTCTCTTAGCCGCATAGAAGGTAAGTAGACTCGAGTCACAATGAGGCCGGGGACGCGTTTTGCTTGCTCCCAGGCAGGCCGTAAATAAGGCAGAGAGCGTCGGTATTGGATCTCGCTTCTCGTGATCGCATACTCTACGTATGGCTGGACCTGAGTTTGGAGTTCGTGGACTTTGGAATAGTAAGGGGCGGCCAATGTCCGGTATTTGGCATAATACGGGGCGGTAAGAGCTTCGTATTTGGCCAGGAGAAGTTGGATATAGGGAGAAATCTGCGCCTCCAGCTGCTTGATCCTAGGGGTAACATATTTTGTCCAAGCTGGTACGACATGACGGTGATATTGTCTGTGACCTTCTTGGACATATGGTGTGCTGAAACGAATGAACTGATGAATGTATGGCTGGACTCGCGCAATACGAGGAGCCACCTGGGGATGTCGAAGAGCGGCGTGAAAAGGGGGATATATGAGTGGTTCTAGAACAAGTTCACGGTATTGTGACAATCCCCAGCACACTGGAGATTTATTTTGATAATCGGTCGGACATGTTGTGATAGTGTAAACAGTGAACGTGAGGAGTACCAAAGGTGCTAAACGCTCCCAAAGCGAAGAGCGCGACTTCTTAGCAACGACCTGGTTGTTCTGATTAGACTCAGGACAAAATGGAGGCGGAGGGAGTGCGAACTTTGAGTACTTTCTTTCCTTTGCCCTTGCCTTTTGATTTGGGAGTGGTGTTCTGAACGTCATCAGACTTCACCCAGGATGGCATAGTTCGCAAACCTACTGGGCTCTTTCCGTCCTCAGGATGCGAGATATCATATTCCTGCGTAGAGGTCGTTTCGTTCGTGATGTTTGCGTCCTTTGAGAAAGGACTAGGAGCAAGTCTATTCGCGTATTTTCCCTTCCCTTTGCCACCCATGTTGGACGAATTTGAGCGACTCAAGTTCTCCGGTGCTGTAACTGAGTCTCGGGTCAGAACCATAGGCTCGCTGTCGGGCACAACAATGAGGTTGTCAGGAAATCGTAACGAACGTCAACAGCAATTGCGCCAGACTCCACAACGAGCAGTATCAAGATATTTGGGTATCGTGACGACGAACAAACGAGCGCTAAGCGATGAGGTATGTTGACGACTATTTGTTCGCTTCTGCTTAACCCCAGTTGGCTTGAGTTGAAGACTCTCGCTGCATACGTCAATTATGATCGTGACCTCGACCACTGAACCTGTCGGTGAGCGAGTATTGCATATTCTGGACAAGTCGAACCGTTTCAGAGGTTTCATTCGACGCACGACCGAGTTCTACATGACAGCTGCGTGATGCCAAACCCGTTGCCTCTTTGCCTGATCATGCTGCGGCTTGTTCTGAGTTTTTGAACGTCGTCGTCACTTCAATGCGGGAATCTTCACCGGAATCACATCATCCCTGAACTGTGTGCCCGAAAGCTACGGCCGTCTCGGCATCCCGAGTCTCAACGGAGTCAACACTGGCCTGTTGGTCGGGTGAGTTTTTCAAGCTTCAAGAGCTTCGTTCGCAGCACACGGTCAGAAGAGAAGTAGTGTCACTATTGACAGGACTGACAGCAGTAAGTAGGTAGAAGGTGACCACCTTAGCTTTTATGTTGTAATGCGTTCTTCCGGCTTAGGAAGTGCCTTTGCCATCTGGGCCATCTGTTCTGCCAAGTGGCCTTGACTTCTCCTCGTCCTTAACACATCGCATCTATCCCAGCTTGTGCATTGGCGACGCCACAAAGCCTATGATATCCTGATCTCATCTCACGTGCTTCCGTTGATGCCCCTCGACGTCGGGGACATCGGTCAGAATACATAGCACATCTTGACAGTTCGCCTACGACGATCCTCCTTCGCCTCGGCACGCTTTTTGTCCGAATGATTTCTGCTTGAAACATCCGAATAGTAAGCGGTGCTCACAAGTCCAGCCGACAGCAAGGACGCGGCATTTCGAACAAGTCTGGCTGAAGGGGAGTCGGATCTTAATCAGACTCAGCGTTCAAACTTCCAAGGTATACCGAATTATCCCAATATATACAACAGCCATCCAAGTACTGGATTTGCTTCAAACATCATAAGTATAGTCGTTCTAGCTCTATCGATTGATTCGATTCTCGACGTTGGTCGGGGTAGAGAACGTTGGCGACGCACTCTGACGCGGGGACCATTGTCCAGAAGTTATGTCTATTGTAGGAGATAAATCCGGCGTTATGTTTGTCTACCTATGGATGGTACTTGGCTCGGGGCCGTCGTCGTCTTCGAGGTCAACGTGGTTTCAATTCATCGAGATCTTCGGACGCCGTCGATTACATCCGCCGCCACTAGGCCGTCTACCTCTCTGGGCCATGGGGCTAAGATCTGGCAGATTGTAGTCACAGGGCGTAATGGTAAAGTTTCATTATGACGGCCGAATTAAATTGAAAATACCCGATCAGCTTCGCAAAGCGCTGCTATGCTTCGTTTAAGGATATTCATGACAACACCTTTGTTTGGATGACCGCCGACGAGTTGGAATTCTTAAGCGAGGTCCAAGCAAGAAGCTCCATGGTCTGGCCCTCGCTTGTGACTCGATACCATCAATTGCTTTTACAAGCATGGGAATCTTGATGGATCTCTGTGCGAACAGATTCGTCCGATGGCCGTACAAGATACCAGATGCCCTTGGAATGTGTCGAGATCTGGGATATCTGCCCAGTATGAAGCCATCAGCGAGGACTTCAATTCTGTGTAGTTGTTAAGTTGCATCTTTGTTTCTTTCGAATTTCTAAAGATCTCGTCAGTCACTCTCTCGCAGATCCGGGCATTTCAATAAACGCATCACCCACATTGACTCGCTACGCTTTGACTTCGAGTCATATTCAAGTGACGATGGCTTCACAACATGTATACGTACAGCTTTTTACTATCCTTAGACTCTCTGATCCACATCAAACTAGATTCAGATTCAATAGAATGGATCTTCGGACAGACTAACAACAATAAAGTGACAACAAGAAAGGGATATGTTACGATGCAGCGATCCAAGGAACCGTCGACGGTCAGACATAAAAGAACAATATTTTGCAAAGAGAACGCGATAAGTAAAAAAGATGATCTCGCCTTGAAGACCACATATGTAATCTTTGATCAGTATAATGTGGCAGGGCATTTACAAACATAAACAAGAGTCCTGTTGTACAACCTTATGGAGCGGGGTCTTGTTCGCGCCATCGCAAATGACTTTCGTAGAAAGACACCATCTATCAAGAACCATAATTAGTAAAGTCATGAGAACATGAGAACAGTAATGCGAATTTTCACTTTCTGGGGGAATCTTGTGCGGCATAATTTGGCGGGTTCCATAACTTTGCTACCGTTATGACTTCGTCTTTCGTCAGGAGGAGTAAAAAAGGGAATTCATGGGTGGATACGCACAGCGTGAAATAAATCAGCAACTCGCCATTCGCGTCTCTTTCGACCGTATTGATTTCTTTTACTATCGATTCCCAATTCTTCTTGGACATCCACTGTTGCATGTTTCCAATTTCGTCGTCGTCGTCGACAGTGATTGCCTGGGGTACGCTGTCGGCGGTGCTCTCGCGTGCCTTGCGCTTCGACGCTGAGGGAGCCTCATCCTCCGTTTCTTCAGAAAGCTTGCGTTTCCGTTGATTACTCCTTTTGCTCGCGCTAGCCTTCTCCGAAGGCTCGACTGACGCGGCCGACGCATTTGAAGCTCCAGATTTTCGCCCCTTGGTGGCCTTGCCCCTGCCTTTGGTGGGTGAAGGCCTTCCGCCCTTTTTCTCCCAGTACTCTGTTATAAGGTCCTGAGCGCCTCTGGGATACAGCTCAGACATTGCCAGCCAATAACAACGAAGAGAAGACCCACATCGCGTCCGGTTCGTTGACCCAGGTGTTTTCGTCTTCAGCATATCCCTTCCACTTGACAAAATAAGCGAATATGCCCTAATCCGACAGCTTTCAGTATCTCGACGCGTTTCATCAAACCATATGTGCGCACCTCTTCGTAGTATCCTTTACTGTGCTTCAGAATCTCCTCAATCTCGAATTCCTCTTCGGCCTGTTCTCCATTCTCCTCAGCCTCTTTCTCGCCTTCGTCACTTTGGTCGCCGTTGGTGGCCTCCTGGGGTTCTTCGACTTCCATATCAACCACAGGTTCCTTGGCCTTGGTCGAGGACACCATAGTCTGTGTAAGGCTGGCAGGACTTGAAGATGTCTGAGTCTCGATAGGAAGGCGCGACGGAAGCAGGAATGCGAATTGAAACTCCGTCCGAGTCGCACCTTCCAAGTTCTTACTGAGTTCTAACATTGTTTACTGGTGGATCTTATGAATGCTTTCCTCAAACATTCGCTCTTGTTTCTTTGTTATTTGAGCTCGATTTCTTGAACTAAAAAGACACCAATTTCTCAGTCTTTTAGGCGTCCTGTCGAGATGCATCCTTCTCCCACTCTTGCTCCCACTTGCACTTGAAGCTTGTAAGATTAATCAAACAACACGAATTCCGACTTCTGTTTTCAACCATAATACCCTCCATGCCATCTATTTATCCACAATGTCTCCCTTCTGGTCTTTCAAAAGCCTCTGACCAGGTTTTTCTAACCTTTCGTTGGTCGCTATCGTTCATCCATGCGCTAGGACCCTGACAAATTGCTGCGAAGCCATGGCTCTATCTAACCCGAAGAACTTGAACCTCGACTAATTCAGGCCCCGCATCTCGCGAATTCTCAATTTTGGTGGCAAAACGCGAAGGGTTCAAGAAATGGGTATTTTTGTGTTCAGGGCAAGCCAGTCGTTCAGATATATTGACCACCTTGGATTGCTACAGTTTTAACTTCTCGGGCCTCAGGCTCCAAGGATTCATGCATGGATGGGCCTTCTGAATCGAGACTGTCTGCAAGAAAATCACCCACTGTACCATCGGGCCCTCGGTGCGAACACATCCCGCCCGCAACACGATGAGTAACATGCTTCTCCACACCTCGCTTTGAACGTTCATCGTCCAATAACGTGACCCTGTGCGGTGAGTCTCGTTAAATTACTTGTCACTCATCACTATACTAATACACATCCAGAATTTATGTCGAACCTCTGCTTTCGCGCAAAACATCTTGTAAACAGATTTCTTGCGGCGACTATCGCCTCGTACCCGTCAGAAGCATTGCACAAATCAAGTTGCGCGCACCTCGTACTTTCTCTATAGGCTCTTGTGGGAAATTTTTCAAACCGGGAGTGCGACCCAATATTACCCTCAACATTACCATCTTTTACTGCCAAAGCCAGGTGTATGACATTGACATCGCATTCCCGTATGATGTTCTAGCGACCTTTCAGAATCTCAACATAAGCCAAAAGGTAGCGTGAACTAGATCCATCTTGAAACACTTGCTGTAAAGTACCACTTAGTAGGAGATTGAGAAGACATTTCTTTGGTTCACGGCATGAAGTCGCGTGAAATTAAGTAGTATACACCGGTATCGAGCCAACAGTATAGCACAAAGTGTCAGTGGTCGGTCACTCTCCTCGTGAGTCATCCAGAGCGGACGATGTCTATCGACGTCCTGGACTTGCGCTTCGACCACGGCCTTCTCGACCCCTTCCGCGCTGTCTTGGGCCGGCCGGCGGTGGTCGAACAAACGCGAAGTCGCATTGTAATGTTTGCTCCAACAGCGTAGTCCCTGATGCACCCGAAATGGCGGCTTGAGCCTCTTCATAAGTTTCATACTCGACCAGTGCGTAACCCTAAGCAACATCACAGACGAACGGGGTTAAGTCAGAAAGGCTACATCACATATATCACTGTGCGGCGTACCTTGACATATCCGGTTCGACGATCCAGATTCAAATGACAGTTTTTTATTTCACCAAAATCGGCGAATTTATCTTGAACATCCTCCTCTGTCGCCTCCTCGTGCACATTGGTTACGAGAACGATCCATCCTTCGACGGCTGTCAGACGGAAACAAAACGGAAGATGCATCAGCAAACTGGCTATGAGGCTGTGGCCGCCGAAACAATGAATGACTCACACCGAGCTGCTTTCCCGCTATCACCCTCTTTCCCTTCCAGACGTTCGTAGGTTTGATCCGGTACAGGGGCCTCGTCTTCTCCTCCTGGATAAAAAATTGACGAAAAGCGTTATTGATTCCACGTCTGTCTCCCACCTGCGTTTCTGAATCCACGGCCGCGCCGCCGCACCACGCCGGGACCTAGTGATTTTGAAATGATGCTTAGAGAACGCGTAAATGGAGAGGGTTGTAGATCACGTACCATCGTCAACATTCATCTCATCGTTGTCTGACATTACTGGTGCTGCCCAAGGAACGATAGAACTTGCGAATATGAATTTGGTCGGAGCCTGAAATCTGAGACGCAATCGAAAGCCGTTACGACCGCTTAGAAACTGGCTTCGAAATTCGAAATTCTTGGAAGGCGAATAAACACAGAGATGAGGTCTTCGTTTGCTCGGGCCCAAGCCTCGGCCGGTGTCTTAAAAAGCGCCTGGTATGCGCACAGACAAGAGCATGATGTGATGGAAGTGATCAACCTGACAGCTGTGAATATACTCCGGCTGCCTTTGCTGAAACTGATTCGGCGGGTAGCCAATTACCCTCGACGCCATCACTGCCCCTCTCAACGCCGAAACGTGAGAGGCATTGACGTCGTTTATTTCTCATGTTCCTTGTCGTAAGTCTTGGTGCCTATTTCGGCTGTGACCATGAGTTCGATCGGGCAGCGCTGCAGGGTCCCCGTATTGGGATCTAAGATCCAGTTTTTATTTGATTTCGGGGTGGAGCCGCTGTGTCCATTATCACGACTGGCAAATCTGGATCTCGCACCCTTTTCCGTACAATTGATGCCGGGTCCGTATTTAAGCCAGGGTTCCAACTCCTGATGATGGAAGACACAGAAAATCTCCCCAGCTCTCCTCTTCCCTACACTTAGACACCCGTCCTCGAAATGTCTGCCAATAATATTTCTTATCCCTGCGATGTTTGCCACCGACCTACTTCAATGTGGTGCTCCAGATGTCAACGCGGTATGCCACAGAACATTCGTCTCGATTTTTCACGAAAGCTGAACTCTCTGTCTCCAGCTTGGTACTGTTGCGAAGAACATTTGCAGCAGGTCAGTACTAGCCACAGGGTGTCTATTGGCACGCGTTTTAACCATCCTTCGCGACAGGCTTGGCCGCAGCATCGCAAATCATGCACTCCAGTCAACACGGCACCACCGACAATCTCCCAGAGTGTAGGGATGTACGGACAGCAAGAAGCTTTCAGTTTCTGCGCCCTTCTGTTGTCAACGAACGAGGGTGAGTGCGGACGCGTTTTTTTCCCGCCGGGAATGCCGAAGTCACGACTCACGACTCCGCTTTCCAGACCGCGCCCGGATTATCGAGATCAAATGCACGCCCACATCTAGTGCTACACGCCAGACCTGTCCCAGTCCCCTCGTCAACTCCTACTTCCCAGAATCTACCCCGGCCAGTCTGATTCTGACACAAGGCCTTAATCAAGAGCCCCTCCGCTTTCCGCTTCAAGTCTGGTACTGTCCCGTGTCCATGGCTCGCGCATCCCCACCCAACAAAGCCATCCATCGAATCACATCTGGGCAGATGCGGAAGACATGGTGTGTCTCATTGATATGAGATGACCATTCGAAGGGGTTGACTTTTACTTAGGTGCGGGCCAGTGGTGGTTCTCAAATACTCGGGATCACGCCGTCAAACCTACAGCGATGCTACTACGCATGACCTCGGAACGCTTTCGGCCTATTTCATCTCTCTCTCCTAATCTTATCCTGACTCTGCCTTACACTAGTGAGTGTATCTTCTACCTTATCGTCATCTTCGTCATACTAAAGACTTGCCGCAGCTAATCTGCTTTTCGTCGCCTTTCGTATCATATCGAGTTATCTAATTGCTCTCGACTGCTGCTCTCTATCCCTCATATAATCGCTAATCCTGAACCCTGTCCTAGTTGTTTATTCGCTTTGGCTGGGGTCCGTTGTCTTCCTCACTTGCATAGGGTCTTGTAATCCGCCTGTTCTGTCTTGTCATCACCTTGTCGCCTTTGCATATAGTTATACTTAGTTATGAATGAAAAGCTCTGATATTTTATTCTCTTATCCGTTGCGCAGTGTGGTGGGTTGGCTTCTCGAACATGTCACCGATCGGAAGAAGCCTGCCCCCTGGATACCTAAAGCATAAGAGGACCGTGAGAGTTACGTCAGCCTTTTAGTGGGAGTAGTCGGCTATAGACTAATTATGGCTTTTCTGAGCCGAAGCATGGTACCAAGATCTAGGTTATGAACGTTAAATCTTGCCTCGTCAAATCCTTTCATTTCCCGATCTCTCAGACGCGCCCGCTTCACATTGATAGCACGTCATGTGGAATAAGCGGCGTCACGGGTTGCTCTGTAGAGACGGATTAGAACACTATTCAATCCTTACCACGATGGATCTGCAAGGATTCAGAAGCGAGACCGGAGATTTGGGAAAGGTGAGATCCCACTTGACTCTCTTAGCGTCGCTTGAGACTGGATCCCCCGTTTCATGCCCTTGAAGAGAAAATGATGGCGGGTGCATTATTCGTGCCTTTTTCTAGGAACCTGGATGCTCTAAGCCTGAGAGGGCACGGTGGTAGAGCCGAATAGAGTAAGTCACCTGGAGGAAACCATCAAGGGCTCCAATCAATATTCAAGATTTAGAAGTTGATGACGCCCGGGGTACACCTTCCGGATATTCGCCGGAAGCCTCTTGGAGTCAACAGCAGCAGGGTAGTTCGTAGGTGCGGGGAAAAATGGTCCCGCAGATTCTGAAAGTGAGACTCGTTTCATGCACCTCTTCAGCTGACAATCGCAAACTTGAGCGTCCCCCCCAAGTTTCAACTCTTTCCTGTTATTGCCAGTGGAGTGGCGACAAGCTCAACCGGATCAAGGGTAAAGACCATACTTTGGAAGAAACAGTCTGAGGGTTCTATCGAGGACGCGGATCACAGCTGTCATACAGCTTCATTTTTTTTCCCAGTCGTACGCTAATTCTTATTGGTCTGGATTGTCGAGGAGCAAGGTACCAACTTCGAGTTCTCTTCTCACACTCGGTTCCTAGATTGATCAGATACTCCCTTACGTCATCGACCTCGAACTTGATCATCGCTTCCGTTCGGCACTTTTCATAAGAGACAGATATACGAAGAGATGCATCCTGTTAGCTTGAGTCTAGTTACCAAAAAGAGTACACTAGTCGAAGGCATTTCCGGGACCATTGCAATCTCCAGAAAAGGAAACAGTTGTGCAATGCCTAATGTCCGTCCCAGGTATATCTCCGTACGATATCTTGCACAAGGGCAGAACCACCTTGACTTATGTGGTGGGTGGTCATGTTTCAGAAAAAGACCCCACAACTGCAATAAACTGTCTCATGAAAATCTCCAAACAGTTACAACACAAGTTCCTCTTCGCCAACGAGTGTCTTGTCATTAGACCATGTAGCGATCAATCATGCAGCGACTCCCAAATTGACTTAGGGTTGGCGGAATATGCCCCTTGATGTCAAAACACTTCCTCAGCGTGAGTGCGGGCCTCGGGGCACCCTGGCCCTATGCCTCAATTTGGTGAGTCGTTGTCGGATGCAGACAAGTAATGGCTTATCCATCTGTCCGCAGCCTCACTCGGCATAGTTGGAGAATCCAGGGCGCCCCGATATGTTCCCAGTGCGATGCTGCCCGTTCTCTCAGGTTTCCATGCGTAGTGCATAAAGTATAGAGCCCAGCTTATTTCATAGGGTGCCGTCAAGGGTCCTGTCATGAGAGCGAAAATGACTCAGTCAAAAGAATTGGAGTCGCAAGATATCAAGCAAAATTGCAGGGCAATAAGTTTAAGGCTAGGTCCTGAATACCACATGATAGTGGTTATGACTAGGTCGCCGCCGATGAGATCATGTCAGTCAGTCCGATGGTGTATCCAAATAGAGCGGTTCTCAGAGGCAATGAGTTCGTGGCGCTCCGAACTGATCGCCCAGTGGCGAGCCGGGCGAAAGTCTAAAAGTGATCGTCTGCTGTGGATCCCTGCAACATCGCAACCGGCCAAAAGATCCCAATTTGGGTACCGTTACTGACACCATGCGAGGCCGACAACGCAGTGATTCTCCTTCCGTTTGACACGTCACCAGATCAGGAGCTATCAATTAGTGAACGACATGATGGCCGGAACGAAAGAACGAATGAGGACGGCCCAGTTTACATCGGCATTTTGCGGTGGCATCGGAACTGCCAGCTGCTCCAGCGTCGCTCGACCTCTTGCTTTGCGCAATATATTCAGTATCGAGCTGGATTACTATATCTGGAGATAATATGTTTCATATCTCGTCTTTTCCGACTCCCATTCAATCTTGGGATGCTAAGCGTAACATGCATCCCCAATACATCGACGATGACGCTGCCATGGACCTCGATGAAGATGAGGACAGCACATCCAGAATAACCAGTCCTGGAGAATCCATCATTTCGTCCCAGGCTTTCATGAGGTGTGATTGTTTCATTTTCTCCATCAACAGAAACTCCATGGGGTATCTGCTTCTAGGGGTCATGGTACATACTTGGAGAAAGACCAAGTGGTCTCAAGTGTCGCAGGAACGATTGAACGCGTGAACAGGCTAGTCTCAGTCAAGGCCATCCGCGCCAGGAAAGGCATATTCTGCGTTACGTTTTACTCCCGCTGATGTCGGTGTATACAGATACATACCAGAAGTTGGGGACCTCGTTGTCGGCCGAGTCACTGAGGTAGCAGCGCGTCGATGGAAAGTGCACATCAACGCCCGACAGGATTCTGTGTTGATGCTGGGCTCTGTGAATTTGCCAGGTGGCATCCAGGTAAGTACTTAGGTCGGCTCATAGAAGCCTGGTGGACTAATGGACCATGCGCACGCAACAGAGAAGGAAGTTGGAAAGTGATGAGTTACAAATGCGAACCTTTTTCGAGGAAGGTGATCTTCTTGTGGCAGAGATACAACAGATTATGGGAGATGGCGGCAGTTCATTACACACTCGTTCTCTCAAGTACGGCAAGGTCTGTTACCCTGCTTGTCGTAACGATTCCGCCCTTGACGGACTGTTTTTCTACAGCTGCGCAACGGAATGTTGGAAATTGTTCCATCGGCTCTCGTTCGCCGGCTCAAATCTCATTTCTTTTCCCTCCCATGCGGAGTGGATATCATACTCGGTCTCAATGGCTTTATCTGGATAATGAAGCACGTGAAAGACCATGAGCAATTGGGAGAGCAGGGTTTTGATGCAGAAGCAGTATATTCCAATCAGAACGACGTGAGTAAAAGCGTCGGAACCTTCAAAGGCCTGACAATTAAGTTTATCCTTCTCAGGACATCGATCAGGCAACACGGGGTTCTATCGCAAGGACGGCTAACATCATCCGAGTACTATCAAAAGCTTTCGTGCCTTTGACGGATGCCATCTTGGCTGATGCTTATGAATGGTTCATGGAGCAGGAAGGAAGTTCTGATGTCAAGAGCATCCTCAACGATGAGATGGCCGACCAACTTGTCGCTGCGGTCACCGCGCGAGCGTAGTTTGTGCGACACCACCGACCCATCGCGTGCTCCAATGTTTCTCGGCGTCGCGGAATATTGGCTGTCCAATATCGCGATAGGTTTCAAGGTCTTAGATCAATCAGGATCAGACCGGCGCCGCGTTGACCAGAGCTCCCTAATAAGAAGACGCTGGTTACTACGTCAATATTCTTCGGGGTCTTCGTCATCTTCCTCAAATGAGGGTTCCAGGATGCTATCGCCTTCCAATTCGTCATTGTCCCCGTCGTCCTCAATCTCTTCATCCGAACCGTGGAAATCGTCGTCGTCTCCTTCGTCTCCCTCCTGTTCGGGTGCATTTTGCGGCGGCGGAGGCTGAGGCCCTGTATTCTGCGCAGTTGTGCCACTCGCCATCTTCCGAGCGTTCGCAGCCCGCTCCTGCTCCTGACTGACTTCGTCCACGGGAAGTAAACGGTCCAGTGCCAGGTCCTTCCAGCGTAATGCAGCGTTGACGTCGCCAGTTCCATTATAATCCATGTCCTCATATAGTGTTCTCGACGTGGGGTCATATGGTCTTCTGGGCAGTGAAGCAGGGTGGTTCAAGGAAAACGGGTTGCCGTAAGGATATGAAGGGTGAACCTCCGATGGTAAAACTGAAATTCCCATCAGCTCGCTGTCAAAGCCTATCTCGTTCACGAGTGAGCGCACCATCGCCGTCGTCGGGATTTGGCGGCACCATGTGCTCAGGAATCTCTAGCTCTATAGTAATCGCGAATCAGAATATTCAGTTGACATAACAATCAGGCATAAGCAGGGCACTGACCTTCGTCCGAGAGTTGGCCGTCTATGTACTCGATAGAATCTAGGGTGTCCAGTGTTTCAATGTTCGCATCGGTCATATGAAGGTAGCAATATGTGAGGTCCTACAAACTGTTACGCTTCATTGTCAATTACCGACCAAGATCTGCTCACCGTCATCGTGGTTGCCGGCAACTCAGGCGCGTTCGGTCACAAACGTGACGCCGGTTACTTCTTTCTAACGCCTACCAGTGCAAGTGGCTCGCTCAGCCCGTGTGTGCCCAATTATCAGGATCTTGGATGGCCAAAGGCGGCGATGGGGACCAGAATATCCCCATCATCTCGCTCCTGAATTTTCTGGCACCCTCAATTCCTCCCAGTTCGAAACCGCTTAGATGGTCCGATGACGGCCAGGCACTTGTGTTAACACGAGATGTTCTCCATATCCTGGTATAGACATCGCTAGGCAGGGTTATTGAAACAACTGACAATGCATCGCATAAGACTCCGACGCCTGGTGTTATGTTCGACTTGTCATCAGCCGTAGGACCACCGAAAAAAATCGTTTCATGTCTTAGCGATAGGCCAATTTCCTGGTTTCGGACAAGTATCGAGGTGGACAAAGCACCGCAACATAACTGGGCGACCGAAACTTCTCGTGAATCAATATCTTATGTCCAGTTCTTCCTTGAGCCCTAATTAAGATCAGATCAAGGAGCCTTTTCGGCAGGCTTACATGCCCTAAGTTGGCGGGCGTTCTGTTGTTCTCCAACCTGGTTAGATGCAGACGGAGGGTTTGTACTAGTACATCTTCCTCGATCTTATAAGCCGATACTGAGCTCTTCTTAAGTTATGTCATATGTATGCTGAACTCGAATTCCGAAGTAAGCCTGTGGGCACCACTTAGGAATTTCTTGAAGGGTGAATGGGTTAAGGTTATTCAGACTCATTATTCCAGAAGTTTCTCTTCACTTACTTGATCTCCTATGTTCGCGACACGTCAGTGTCAAGATGTGACTGCGCTCATCAAAGAACAAGAGATTCCTTACTCCATTCTTTCCGCCCTTGACAAAGACGGAGATAGGAGGAAAGGGATACGAGTCATGAATGCGCAAACCACATGTCAGACACCGGAGGACTGATTGCATTTTTCAACCTCTCATATTTGTTTCAGGTCTCGACTGGTCCTCCCAACCAATGTATGAAACGCCTGCGTATCCCGTAGTGGATTCGTCGCTTCTGGCTCTCGGCAACCGTCTCGGATGCGTGCATTTACTCAGGTATTTCCCCAAGTCGTAGTCGTTTCTTGACCACCCTGAACATCAGCAGATACGCCCTTGATCGGACGGTCGAATGGACGCGTAGTCTTCAGATCTCGTCGGAATGGATCAGCCATTTAGCTTGGTCACCGTGGAGGCAAATAGATCCAACATCTTGTAAGGTCGAACCCTGCCTCTACGTCATGTTCATGCGACAGATGGTCAGATGAGAACAGGCGACGCGTTTCTCGCCTACGCAGATTCATCCGGGAAAGTGGGCCTTGTACATGTCAAACAACAGCTGCACACTGAATCGTCGGCTCCCTCATCATTCGTGACAAACACGCATATATTGGATCTGGACTCACATGTTTGTTCTGCCGACCGTCGAAGAGTTGCCTTCTTGACTTGGGTACAAGTTAGCGAAGACATTGTAAGTTAACCGCTTTGAGATGGGCCAGTCTATGCTGACTGTCAATCCAAGGCAGTCTTAGTTTACACGAAAGTGAAATACGTCTATGTGTTTCTCCCCGGCTCCCAAGACTCTTCGCATTCACTCGAGTGGAGCGACCTTCGTTCCATCAAGCTAGAGGCACTTCTCTCGTACCCTAGTACCAGTGCATTGCCACCCGTGATAGGCATAAGCTATATTGTTGAAGATGACGTGCTACTAGTTTCGCTGTTCGATGGCACGATTCATACCATCTGGAACCTCAGATCCAATCCTGTGCTGCACTCAACAGCTGGAAATAGGCCTGATGCTATGGATGTAGACAGTGATCCTCACTTGAACGCTCTGAGCTCGTCGACCCTCTCAGCTCGATTCCGAGAAGTTTTCCATACGCTGGAATCCACGTCGGCCGAGACTCTCACAGAATGCGGTCTGGCTGGACTAATGGGTTACGACTCTTTCGGGACTCTTATGTGGCTGCAAGAGTGCGTCTCTTGGTGCTATGGTTTTTGTGTACTTATCTGGAAAAAATTATAGGCCATACGACCCTAAACCCATGACATACAAAATGACGTCTCAACGCCTCACTTCACTCGTAGTTTCCACATTGCCTCCCGTCACCGTCGATAAAACAGACATTGCAATCATAATGCATCGAACCTTTCAGATCTTCCCGTCAAGTAAGCTTTTTGTTATTTTGTTTCATCGTATTTCTCAACAATAGCAGTGTTAACAAGGAGCCCGATCGAATGTTTGAGGTCATTACTGACGCGACTATCTCCTTCGAACATTCTGGATTCTTGGGACACAATCATATCCCTATTGTCTCAAACTGCACTTGAAGCTCCTCCCGACCGAATGCTACCTTTGGACGTCGCGGTCGACGCTCGATCTGTCTTTCGACTCAGTTTGAGACGTGCCTTGTTCTCTGATCAATACCTGTACCGCCTGCGCATGTGGTGCATATTTTCTACTTATTGCAGAGTGCGTGCCTTGCCTCATTCCTTGGGTCCGTCTCACACTATGTCAAGACGGTCTTCAAGGGCAACGAGCACAAAGACCTTGAACCCTTACTGGATAGCATATTGACTCGAATGCGCCAGCGAACTCTCGATATTATCCTCGATCATATCATTGGAATAGTACCACTGCTACAAGGTAATTTCGGTATCTCCCTCCTGTAATCGCGTTGATTTCCCCCCTTCAAAATTCAAGCGACCGACCTGGCCTTTGTCAGACGCATCCTCAAAACTTGCGAAGCACCAGGACTGGCACCAGAAATCAAACGGACTGCAAATGACCTTGGGAAGACGTTGAACTCTATTACCGCCGCCCCTCTCTCCGCGTTCCACGAGGATGTTTGCCCTGCTTGCGCGAGCTCAGTTGAAACCCCATTTTTTGACTCTGCCGTCTGCGCACAGGGTCATACATGGAGTCAGTCCTTTCGCCACCGATATGATACTTTACTCATGACTAGCAATAGAACGCTGCATCGTAACATCTTACTTGCTGGCGACCACTCAAGTTCGCACATGCATAAGTTGTTGTCGAAAGGCCTACTTGCCACCTCGTCTACAGCGCAACTCTTCACTCAAAGAAAACTTGGAGGGATGTTGGATCATGACGGAGATGCTTGAAGCTATCCAGAGATGCCTCTATTGCGGCAGTCGCTTTGTACAGATACTCTAATCAATTTATTCCTATTTGTCGTCTATCGCAACAATGAATCAAGGTGCAGCCAATGCCACTGTTTGCAATTTAGGGAAGTTTGGTGATCCCAATCCGGTCACGGGGTCCCATCCGGCACGAGCTAGGATGATTCGTTAGTGCTTATGTCGATTGCTTACAGCTGCAAGCATACCGGTGAATCCATTAGTTCCACATCCAGGGTTGGAACCACTGGTGATGTCGTTCAGGGCACTGGGATTGGCATAAAGCAGCTGCGATGGGACCGACGGGTCAGTCAGATGACTTGGCGATCGGAAAGAAACTCACGGGATTCAAGAACCCAAGAGTCGACTTTCCGTTGGACAAGCGGAAGTCGTTCAAGAGCGCAATGACGGACGACACAGTCTGATACGATCATGAGATGTTGCAGAAGAGCCTTCGAACTGGACATACCGGGCAAGAAGCACTGGTTCCTCCCACTGACTCGATTGATCCACCGACAACGATCTGGAAGCTATAGAGAGGCAGATGTTAGCTTATCCGGAGATTCAGTAGTAGATGGCTCACTTGTTGCCCTGAGCCGCGACATCAGGATAGGCACGGCCAGTTGTGCTAATGACTATCAGTATTGGGAACCAGACAGAGCTTGAGTTTACTCACTTAAACAATCCAGCGTTAGTTTTTCCGAGTGCGGTCAAGAAAGTCTTCACAGCTGAAGCTTGATAGCTGGGCTGTGCGAATACCCTACTGAAGCCACCGCCACTGAAAGAGACCGCCACTTCAGGGTTGACTTTAGTCGTGCCACCGACAGTCGTGACGAATGGGCCTAAAATAATCGTCAGAGATATATAAGAAAAGTGGTGAAGTTACGAACACGAGGCAGGGAAATTGGGTTGGAAGAGCTTCTTGTTGGTGCCGTCGTTGGTGAGGCAGTTTCCGGCACCCACACCATCATCACCACTTGAGAACAAGAGAGAAGTTCCACGAGCTCCGACCTGAGCAAAGCTGTTGCAGACGCTCCTGTATGATCGTAAGCCTGTATTCTTCAAAGAAGAATATCATGACAGCGAACTCAGCGAAGTCCAAAGGAACGGTTTGTTCGTCGTCACCATAAGATGTCGAGATCACACCGGGAATGTGGGTTTGTGCAAGGATGAAGGCAACCCCTGCGCAAAATTCAGGACGACGAATTAGAAAGTAATATGGTACACACATTGGTCGTAGGGTTCGTTGGTATCGGTGGGAGTGTTGGAATCGGCAATGAATGGCGGAGAGCCACCCGTGCTGAAGTAAGTGTTGGGGGTTGGGAAGGTAAGACCAACGGTAGTTTGGATATCCAAATTGGCCTAAGAGTGATAATGAGATATATGCGCTCAATCTTATGACTCAAACGTACCTCGACACCGGGATCACTTTGAGTGTTAAGTCCGCCGTTGATTTCAACAACAGGGAAAGTGGCTCCAGCCGCGGCAGGTCGGAATTTCTTAAGGAAAGTCTAGAAATAATTTATCAATAATATGCTCATCACGCGTAATAGAGCTTGACTGACCTGAAGATCTGCGGCGTTAGCAAATTCTTCCAAATAGCCAGCAATGCCGATGCTATTGTTTGCAGTGGCGGTCGGCACGTAATTGGTCGTTCCATAAAGAGCTTGCAGGCATGACGTTGTGACGGCGTTGTTGCAGCTAGTGGGGACAGCTTGACCAGCTTGACCAGCAAAAGGCGTGCCTTCGATAAGAGACTCTGGGGCAGGCTTCGGGTTGAGGAAGCTGGTCTTTTTCATCCCTCTCAGACCTCCGAACATCGTGGTTGGGGTGATCACTTGAACGTGGTCGTGGAGCTCTCGAGGAAGGCTGTAAGACATGGTTCGGACGACGAGATTCTCGCTTTCTCTGTGGCGGAAGACGTTATATTTCGTGTCTAAAGCAATATTAGACCACAGTCGAAGGGAAAAAATCCAGTTCTCACCTAACATCTTCTCCACAAGTGACACAGGGACTCTGAGATTGAGCCAGTCTCCCGCAGGAGAACGAGTGATAGCGGACTCAGGATCAATGCCGTGAGCAATGAGCCATGACTCGACGAGCTCTACCGATTCCGGTCTTGGCTTGACGAAATCCTCAACCTCCTCTTTGGACAAATGCTGTCCATATCTGCTGTGGAAAGGATCGCTGACTTCCAACAGATGGGCTTTGAGCTCCTCGATTCGACTTTGCTTCAAGCCGATTCTGAGGCTCAAGATATGGTCGGCCGGAGCATCGCTATGCAGCTCCCATCCTTGAGGGCTCTCAGCCCAAGCATGCTTTACGGCAAAGTCACCGAATTTGGCAATCGGGGTCGCGACGACGACGCGGAGTGCTGAAGCGGCGGTGAGAAGGGAGAGCCACAACATCTGGGGCAGAGATAGACGAGGTCTCGCATAGATGCGTGGTTATTTAAAGCCTTCCTCCGATGGTGCCATTTTGAACGAAGAGGAGGCCGAATAAGCAGACCGTGTGTGCGACGCGGGGAAGATCATGCAGTGACGGGAAGCAGATTTCCTTAGTCTGAATGCAGATCGCATGGATCGGACTCCGGTTCAATAGAGAACAAGCCCCACAGGCTGTAAGAGGCGTGAGGTAAGGTTGTAAACCGCTGGATTACTGGACCTGAGACCAGACAACGTGTGATCTTCTCCTAAATTTGGTGAATGTCGTGTGGATAAGCCTTGCGAACGAGTAAGAGTGCACAAGGCGAGTTGCACCACGAGTGTATCGGAGAACACATTGGACCAGAATTCCTGTGTACATGAGATACACACAATGCCGATAGCTTCGCTGACAAGCGTATGGACGGCGGTTCACGTGTAGAAGCTGAGAATCCACACTGGGCTTCTGGTGAGATAACGTGTACAGCTGTCAAGCATGTCCGCTCGATGTCTTGGCTCCTTGATAATATTAGACGCCGTGCTGGGCGGTTACACAGCAAATTCTTGGGACGTCGCTGACCACCTCAGTCGCGCCGTGTATCACGGTATATGCAGCTCGACCGCGACAATGACGGAGCATGATGACAGTACTCTGACCTAGACAAGCAGATTGTGAATTCTGGCCGACGACTGACACTTGTAACGAAAAGGCACAGCGTTCGGCGACGTTGGCTTGCAGCGAACGTAGAACGGATGAGTGTCATAAGCAAGACGGGACCTGATCGCTTTCAGGGTCGGCACTCCCGAATCACATCAGGCGCCCAAATTTTATCTCGTAAACAAAAATAATCCCAAGACAACTTGTACAATCTGTTGCTTATATTCATACACTTCCACATGATGCTAGAGTTTATTCGGTATTATTAAGGATGACTGGAATTGCGCGGTATATATGCCTGATACAGGGAATGATGAGCGGATGACAGGGAACGAGAATAAATACGAAAAGTCAGACGAGTAACCACGGATGATAGAGTACTGCACGTAGATTATGAACGTCAAATGAAAAGGTCGAAAGTAGCCCGAAGAATTGCGTAGATCATACTACGGTGGCCGTCCGTCCGGCCATGGGAAATGCGTTGGACATGGGTGATATCTGAGGTTGGCCGTTGACGGTGCCGTCAGCGTACCGTAGTTCAGATTCAAAGGTGACGGGAGCGGAAGATAATGATTGAGCAGATGCTCCGGGTGTAGGAGGAGGACCACCTGCTGATGGAGATACTTTGCCAATGAACCATGATGGAACCCAACCTCGATCTCCACCTTCTTCTTTGACAGCCTAAAAGCAAGTTAGAAGATAGCCATATTAGAGGTCGTGGGCGCATACATATGACCAGTGGTTATACCGCTTGAAGACACGGAGAGAATCAGATTCTTTAAGATCCAGTTCTTCGTCTCCTTTCTTGTGATAGTCCATTAATGCAATGCCAGGATAACTCGTCGAGATGATGCTCAGGGGCAATATGGGTGTCCGACTTGATTGAGAAGTCGGTGATTCACCCGTCGATGAGCCATTGCGCTGATTGGCTTCTGCCACTGCCGATGCCACAGGAACCGATGTTTCAAGTAAACATCCTGCCGGTACCCAACCTTGCTTGGAAATCTCCAGTTCGACAGTCCCTAACCCTGTAGGATCCCGCTGCACAACCCACCACCCTCTTGACCGCGACAGAATAGTAAATGTATCGCCCCTGATATCAAAAGTCAATTAATGCATGGTAGACGAGAACACCAATGCTTACACGACCACGTCAAACTCGTCTTCCTGTTCTGCCATATACGGGTAAATAGCCACAGCATATGACACCACACCCTTGGCATCTAGGACGTCAAATGACGTATCCATTGACTCGTCTCCAACATGTGTGCTGGAGCCCAGCTTGGACTTTGAGAGCTCACCGCCCGCAGGAGCCTCGTCGCCCTTGCTCTGAGCCACAGGTGACATAACCTCTGGCCATGAAGGAGGTCCGGTCGAAGTTGAGATCTGGGGTGTCGCAAGATTTTTGTTCCTGCTACTTGCGACTGCTGATCGGACTGTGGGGTGTGCGTTGCCTTTGGGAGGGCCATTCGTACTTGATGGACCTGCCACGGCCGACTCTGCTTGCTTGGACTGCAGTCGAGCTTGTCGCTTCTGTTGAGCCACCGCAATCGGAGAACGAATGTCTTTGATATGTTTCAACATGAAGACAGGGTTCTTTTTCGCTTCTTTCAGCCTTTGGAATAGGAGGAGGGGTTTTTCGTCGAGACTTAAACAACGTTCTTCCAAAATTGATCAAATGTTAGGTCTCTAGAGAGAAATGGTGTTGTCTTACCTGTGTTTCCATAACAGATGAACATTGCATAATTTCTCCAGTCGTCATTGTTGATTTTATACTTCTTCAGAGCCGCAGGCAGGACCTTCCAAGCAGGATCTTCAAGACTGACTTTGAAAGATTTCAGATTATCAGCCGTCGTGGTCGCATCTCCACGTGAAAGAGTAGTCGATGTTTTAGGTTGGGAGCCAGATCCGCTCGGAGGTGTGCTTGTGGCACTAGTCTGTGGAATTTGACCACCTCGTGCCATTGCGTTCATTCGTTCTTGTGTCGAGAGGGTAGCGCCTGAACGATAAGGAGGCTGAAACAACTTCAGAATTCGAACGATGAAGTGAAGTCGTATGCACGTACAGGTATCTCATGTTCAGCTTGCTGCGGAGAGGCATGGGGTGAATCGCTAGCAACACCGTCTGGAACCGGTCTCGTAGGTGAATTAGTTGGTTTGGTGATAGGGGCCCATTTCATTGAAGGTTGCTTCTTCAGAGTCCGTTCCTCGTCCTTGTTCTAGTGATGAATAAATCGTGTCAATATGAGAGTCAGAAGACCAATACCGATGCCGAACGGTTCGTTGTTCTTGACAAAGTTCCGAGCTCTTCAAGACATACTTGCAGTCGTTCTTGAAGCCTGCGGTTGTCTTGTTCGATTTGTGAAAGTCGATCTCCTGCATAGGGTGTTAGTGGGACCCTGATTTAGATTCCGGGGACGTACCCTGCTCCTTGACCAACTCGTGCAGTCGATCAACCGAGTTTGCCTCTTTCTTCTCTTCCACTTCAGCTTTTCGGACATTAATGATCATAGCAAACGCGTGTTCCGGTAGAAACCCTCACATGGCGGGATATAGTCTCCAGATTCGATGGGAATATTGTCAGATAATTTGAGATGATAGATAGCCTTGAGGATAGCGAGTCGATGACCGACAGACGAGACGCCTAGATCCTTGAGCGACTCCGAGTCTAGACTACACAGAACGACTCCAGATATGCCATGTTCTGGCAAGGCCGTTGCGGCTCAGTAGAGTGAGATCAGACCGCGGAGCGTACGAACCTTCTAGTTGATGTTCGTATTGAGAAAATCCGAGACTTGAAAACCAGGCGTGTACTGTCGAGACTTCCCATTCGTTCACTGGCAGATCCGCTGCTGTGTCGTCCATGTATGACTCGAAAGAGCGGGAGAGGCCAGAGTTAGTTGAAAGAGCCCAGTCGTTACGCGGTCACAAAGGGCGTCCGTATTTGTGTCCGCCAAATACGCTGCTCAAATGCCCGACCAAGTCGTCGAGACACCATACCCGCTCATTGACTCTGACCCTCATGCTGGTCGTGTAGTCCGTTACTTCAGACCGTCTGACTATGCGGCTTGGGCAGCTGGGACCGCTGCATTCCCCGGTGCATTCTATGCTCTCGGTGCGTTGGCTCACTTCATCCCAGCCGACTCACCCTCTTATATATATGGTTAGAGGTGGCTGATCGCACACGAGCCCCCTTACGAGTCCCTCTTCGAATTTGCACAGCGTTAGGATTTGTTGGAGGCTTCCTTTTCGCGTATCAACGCTCTTCTCGTATGCCATTCTCCTGCTGCTTCGCTATAGCCGACTAACACGGTGCAAAGTTCGCTTCTGGGGATGGACGGAAAACAAACGAGAATATGATAGAGATCTGGCCGAGCTCACTCAGAGAGCAAAGGAGGGGAAACCGCTTTATGGCGAATCCAATGATCCTGCATTTGTCCAAGCCGCTGCTCATAGAAACTCGCTCTTCTCTCAAATTAAATTTGGTACGCATCGTCTTATAGGCTATGTAGTTACACTCACTTATCCTTTTCCAACCTCACAGGCGCCATACCTTGGTACGATACATGCAACATTGAGGGTTTGACAACTTGACATAACGCTTCATAGGTTCAATCTGTCGAACCATCCCTATCACGGAACTGATCCTGCAAAATATGGGGTGAAATCCACACCGTCCAGCTCTGAACAATGATAGAGATGTACTCGAATATAACAAATGACGAGCGAATCATATCTATCACGATTCTTCCAATGGTCGCAAGATGTTTCCTCATATATGGATAAAACCCTCGTCAGCAGATATCGCATCTGCCACTGCCTTCTATGCCATGCACCTCAGGAGGAAAGCCTACCAAGTATCCACAATTTCGATGTTACTTTTGTCGACACCTCTTCTCATGCCCATTGAAAACACTCTGAGATGGAAGTACGAGGACGCTCAGAGTTGACATTCACTGGTGTAGCCCTGATCGGTGCCTTACAGGATCGACAGTGGCTCGAACAGTTTCATTAAAATCATGATGGCCGTCGACGCCTTGATATCTGATCTTGAAGGGATTCATCTTCGATTCGGGTTCCATCAGGCACCAATGCATCGCCTTCATTGCGAGGTGTCGTGATTGCACCCAGACAATCAAAAGCGGCCTCACTCGGAAAATAATGCATGTCCTGTCTGATCAATCATTGACCATGTAACCTTGCGACTGAGAGTGCGGCTGGCAAGCAATGAGCTGAGAGTTTCTAGAACCTCTTCAGCAAGACAATGATGATGGTTTATCACGAAAAGTTACAGAAAATGGCTCCTTCAGTTTGCCAATTACCAGTCATCAATATTTAGTGGCCCATCTTTGATTTTCCTTTTTTGAGCACATGGCTCGCCCAAAGAGGCAACAGATTTCAAGCCGTCTCCAGGCAGGCGCGACGGTTTTAGCCCCATTCTTAGGTAGTTGTGCCCCATAGCCCGCCAATTGTGCCCCTTCGAATAAAAATTGCGCCCAAACTTTGCCTACTACCGCCCCACAGCATGCCCTTTCCGGCCCACATTTTCCATCATTTTGCCCTCCTGTATTGACCATTGTGGCCCAATTTTTGGTCAAAAACGCCCCAAAGCAACTCATTTTGCCCCCTTCCAATCCTTGTTTGTGGCCCAGCGAGATTCATTCTGGCCCCTTCGATCTTTTGTTTTCGCCCATCCAAACTTTCATCTGCCCCATTCCGGAGTATTTTTGCCCCATCGACCACCTGAATTCTGCCCCTCAAATTGCTTCGATTTTGGCCCACTCGTCATTGATTGCGCCCCATTCTCTCCCCTGATTTCTGCCCCTTCCTCGATGATTTCGCCCCCTCCTCAGCCTAATTCTCGCCCACGGAAACGGTGGGGCTCCCTTTACGTCTTGGTCTCGCCGACGTGATCTACGCACCGCCTGAATATGAACCTACTGCTCCATCTCTTGCCCAACAGCGTGCACCAAGGCTCTCAGAGCAACAGGAGCCTCTCGAAGTCTGGCAATCAACTACTCATGATCAAATACAGGAGCGCTCATCGAAAGCTTCAATGAGGACGCCAAATCTTGTCCTATCTACCAATTTACGGGCGTCTTACGTATAATCGCATAGCTATGAACCTACGTCGGACAGGAATGCGAGCATTGTATCACATCCAATTCTTGTATAATACAATGCAGTGACATCAGAGAAAATATATATTGATAATCATAAGCTGCCTATACCAGATATGCAGTGGTCTCACTCAATCACTGTCCTCGATATCTGTTAGAGGACTATCTGAATTTGCTGAATCGCCCATCTCCTCCTCGTCTCGAGTGGTGCTCGACTCAGAATCTTCCTGCTCCCCATAAATACTGCCGAAATCGAAAGTTAAGGTATCCTGGCTTTCGACACCTCGAGCCAAAAGATCATTGCGCCAGCGCTCGCGGAGCATTTGCTGAACGTCCTGCATGTAAGGGATCCATTCAGGTTTGAGAGTCTCGCTTGCTGGATCATATAACTGTGATGAACACGAATCAGGTCGGTCTCAGAGGCGAAGATCACATCCGGTTCTCACCTTGATTAGCATCGGATAAAGCCGGTTTGTCTCCAAGCAAATCCAAGAATTGGGACTGGTATATTTCTTGGTGAACTGTGGATGTCGAAACCACATAATGAAGTCACGGGTCCAATTTTGCCCATCACCACGCTCAGTCAGCTTTTCCAAGTGCTCTGCATACTTTTCTAGATCCCAGAGAGTAGCGGGCGATGGCTGATGACGGCGGGTGTGCATCACTGGTGGTTGGTGTCGAACATGAGACGTGGGATATTGGTAGGGATATGGATGTGTCGTCGAAGATCTGGGTGACGAGTTTTCAGGTGCAGGCTCAATTGGTGGAGGCGGTGTGGGCACAGCTGGATTGGGAGATTGCGGAACGGGGTGGTGCGATGACCTGGCGAGAGGGGTGGCGGGTTGAACTGGTATATTATCAACCGACATCGGACGAGATGGTGTGTGAAGAGATTTTTGGGGTGATGGGGCATTCTCGGGGGCTACGGAACTGTATATCTCTGGCTGAGCACAACATCGTATCAATGAAAACCTGCGACGTACTGGGGTGGGGTACCTAGATCTGTGACCGGCAATGTCTGCCGTACCCATCCTTCTTCACGACGAGACTCTAAGAACTTCGTCACACCTCGACTCCATCTCTCCCAAACACTCAGAATCTCCAAATATCCCTCCCGATCGACGGCGATACTGTCAATCCATGGCACCAATAAGTCGTCTACAATGGATTGAATACCCGTGTGGAAGGCGGCTTGACATATATTTGCTGGATCGCTGAGGATGCCGAAGTCGTGGTTGAGAGCCTCTTCGAGGCTTGCGGGAGTAAGGTTGTGATTGTCGAGTCTTGAGGTGTTGTAGGCGTCAGTTGATGAATCGGGCTATATATTGTTATTAGTGGCTAGTTGAAGGCTATGGGCGATTGTCACTGTACCAAGGACAGTAATTCTGGTCGTTGCAGTATATTATGTAATTGGTCAAACGGCGCTATATCCCACTCTGAACGGGGAAGACTCTGTCGGAAAGACTGAAGCGCTTGAACAATGTTTTTGGTGACTTCTTGCAAGAGTTTAGGAAGACCGTCGGGAATGTTGAGCAAATGAGACTGTTCTGCAGTGCGTGGGAGGAGAGTAGCCGTCTTCTGCAGAATATCGGCTATGCTATGCAGTCCGTATTGCCCCAAGACAATGTGGGTTTTGATCGTGTTAAAGGATGGAGGATCAACGGATTCTGTGGGCTGTGGATCATGCCACATTGAGAGCGAAGACAGAAGTGTATGACACAGCTGGCAGGCCTTGGACGTCGACGCCAGTGGTAGCCGATGTTGTTTAGGAATTGCATCTAAGGCCTTGCCCGTGTCGCGCCAGAGTTTGCTCAATGGCTTGTAGGGGAGAGGCCACTTGTGAGAATACTGTAAAGGCATGAATTGAAGTCAGTAGGTCTGAACAGCATCCGGATGTAGAGGCACACTTGCCCAAGGCGCAGGCTTTCGAGGTTTCTTCATGTGATAGAGCATCCGCTGAAGCTCAGTCGTGAGTCGATTGCTCTGATCTAGTAAAGTGTTCTGAGAGGGTGAAATCGGGATTTGACGTGCATGTGAGGCCTCAATGAGTATAGTGGTTATTCTAAACAAAAAATAAATTCGCAACACGCGAAGACCGTGCACACCCCACAGACCCTATGATTTCCTTTTTAGGAAGGTGTTGATGCGCACACATCACATTTTACTTGAATAACAATAAATCTTTCAAATATCATTTTGAATTCAAATATGTCACGTGCAGTGTACGTCCTCTCCATGTGTACATCAATAGCTTCCGGTGTGTTGCAAGATGATGTGTGTGTATTGTTGATGTTTCCTACACACACAGATGCCATTCCTACACACAGAGCTTTTGGTGATGTGATGTGATGTGTGTCTGTGTCACAGGTTGCGCACACTACACAACACACACACATGAGTGACACAACACACACAACACACACACACACATGAAGTGACCAACACACAGACAAAAAAAATGCAACACACACAGACATATGCTTCTGTCCAAATTAGGAATTTTTTAAACCCTAAGTCGCCCATTTATAGATCCAAAGTGTTCTAATGTGTGATAGGTGTTGAGGTTCCCATCTGCAATGATTACATAATCAGAAAAATCGAAATGCTAAGTCAAGAATTGAACCCTGGACTTACCCAAAATCCCAAAATTGTCCAATACTCTATCCATTCCACCATCAGTCACTTGTTGGGCTTGGACCTTTAAGCAATTATGGGTACTCTCTGGCAGTGGACAACCTGTTTCATGCTTCAATTTTTGCTATTTAAATGTTAGAATATTGCAATAATTGTCCCATCAAATATCCTTTGACTTTGAAGTCTCAGAGTCAAGAGTCAGACTTGCAATTTGAAATGCCAGGGCTCTAGCCCTGCCAACTGGGCTCAACAAATTGCATTGAATGCAGCTTTTTCACAGCTTTCTGGAGCCCTTTGAATGATCTCAGCAGGACAAGTAGTCATAGAAATATTCAATGATCTTTGTAATTTCTGAATGAACTTTGATGAAACCAATGTTGGCCTTTGATTTCAGAGCATGATCCAGGTGGAACATCCATTTATCATTGTATGGATCACTGATGTTTGAACAAGGGAAGCACTAAGACAACTGATCCTTGGAATATTAACAGCTGAACCCTAGACTTGCAACCTGCATTCCAATGGACATAGCCATGCAATCTGGGCTCAACAATTTGCAATGGATAGAGATTTGGAACAGCTTTCTGGAGCACTTTGATCCATCTCTGTAGCATCAGTATTCAAGGAGAAATAAAGCAATCTTTCAAATCCTTCTCCGAATTCCAGTCAAATTGGGGATTTGAGTGTTTTCCAGGCATCCTGGCAGTTGAGTATACAAATGGGTGAATAAATGAGAGGAAATGAACATGGTTTTGGGTTGCCAAGTGGTCAAAATCTAGTTTTGGCCACGGTCCAGAACTGGTTGCAATGGAGAAATGGATAAAGTGTTGGAGGTTTTGGGGTAAGTTCTTGGTTCAATTCCCACTTAAGCATTTCGATTTTCTGATTATGCAATCATTACAGATTCTGTTACTGGTCATCACAGGCCTTTATACTCTTCACTATACTTAGAATAGTATTATCTGGGCGACTTAGGGTAAAAAAAATTCCTTATGTGGAATGGATGTGTGTGTGTTTTTTGTCCTTTTTGTGTGTGTGTCACTTTTGTACATGTGTGTGTGTCACAGTGTGTGTGTTGCGCATGTGACACGTGCAACACACAGGCGACTGCACAACACACACACAAGTGACTCCACCACACAGATACTTAAGTCCCTTAAGTTATGTGCTCTGTGATAAACATTGGGTCCGTGTTGCGTGTATCAGGTCCGTGCAAAGAACGCTGGGATTTTCTTTTTTGAAAACAGTTTTCCAACACACAGACCAGTGGCGCAACACAGGTACCTTAAATAAGTGCTGAATATGGTAGATTAAGGTACCTTAAGCACCGTGTGTTGCGAATTTATTTTTTGTTTAGAATAACCACTATAAATGAGGGGATCCGTAACATCGAGATCCTGCGGTAGATTATGCACGGGTTCATCAACGTGCGACTGCGCTTGTTAGTCAGCGTTTTCATGACAATAACAGTTCAGTTCACTCACTTCAGTGTTCGCCTCATGATCAGTTATATTCCGCGGTCTTTTGCTTGACTGGATTCTCTCTTCTCTAGTGTTGCAAAAATATGATATCTCATATCGCAAAATATCGCATATCATATCATATCATATCACTTTGCGATATGATATCTGATATGATATTCTGATCTTGGAGGTGATATTGATATGATAATATCGCCCTTCCCAGAATTTGTGATATCGCAAAATATCGATCAAAACTGATAAAAACTGATGTGATTTTGGGGTCATCTGGGGTCATTTTGGGGTTTATTTTGGGGTATTTGGGGCTCAATATCTCAGTATATATCACCTTCCAAGTGATATATAGCCTCCTATATGCTATAATACTGTGATATCCCTCATACATAGACCAGTTCCCACCCTCTGGGGACCAGATGTCACCCACGTCACCCTCTGTCACAGGTCCCACAGGTGCTGAACCTTCCCATGAGGTCATCATTCAGTCACAGATATCACTGGGGACTGTATGTACAGGCTGATATAGCACCACAGTACCATGATAACATGATATACTGGAGGGTATATATAGATTACAGAAGGATTTGAGGAAAAATTGCAATAAAAACTGATAAAAACTGATATCAAACTGATTTATATCGCACAAGTGATAAAAATCGATTTAAATCGATACGATATTTTGATTTTGAAAACAAAATATCGATATCGCAATATTGATATGATATTTCCAAGATTCTGGGATTTGCAATATCGATATTGATATTGATATTCCAAAATTTGGGTAAAATATCATATCATATCATATTTTGCAACACTACTCTTCTCCTGTCTTCTCGAAATCGCTGAGCTTGCGCTTGCGAGCCGAAGCTTGACTACTACTCAAGGTCTGATCCTGCGTGTTGCGTGGAGTTAGGAGGGCGATAGTCAATGCTAGTACAGGCTGTATGTCATACCTTGGGCTGGATCCCTTCTTCAGACGCAGGCTGCCGAGGTCGTTTCGACTCTTTCGAGGCTGGTTCTGTCGCAGTGGGAGATTTTGAGCGTCTTCGCTTGTAACGCACAACCTTTGATGTGGCAGTGGGAGAGCCTGCGTCTGGGAGAGCTGGCGGGGTTATGAGAGTGATTGGCGATGCTAAGACGGTGATTGGGGGGTATGAGGGGGCGGTGGTGGAAGGGTCTGGTGATGCTCCTGGAGTACTGAGGATGACAGTCACGTCGCCAATAGATCTGACCCGGGGGTCTGGCGTAACCTCACGCACAGGGGTAGTCGTTTGTAGTTCTGTATTAGCGAAAAAAGAATCGTGACTGAACTCGGGTGAATCAGGCTCCAGCCATGGGTGAGAGTGAAAGTGTCCGCGAATGAGGTGTAGGGCGAGATGTTGACGCTGCATGAAACACAGTGCATCCTCAATCGGCATGTCAACATTGAGGGCAAGTGATATAATTCTGCCCAATACGTAGACACCACAATTAGAGCCGTCCTTCTGAATTTTCTCCTGTACCACTCGTTGTTAGAGACAACGTCTGGTGAAACGAAATAGCTCCACTTACGCTGCAGTTTTCGCGCGTCCAAGGCCTGATTAAGGATGAACACGAGTATATACCTGCCCCACCTGAGTATCCACTCATGAGTATTTCAGAGGAGATTCTGGCCAGCCATACCCACTCACTTCCCAAAAGACGGGTACCTACCTGAGTAATACCTGAGTAAAATGGCCTTTTTACCCAGGTACCCCAGGTATGGATACCTGTTTTTGACAGTTTTTCTGGGAAAGCCAATACTCAGTACCTGTAAAAAACAAAAAAGGCAGGTACCTACTCAGGTTTATCCATGGGTACCAATTTTTTTGCTATACTCGTGTTCATCCTTAGTTCTGGCCAAGATGAGAGCCATCGTGCACGGAGTTGGAGTCATAGTACTGGATCTTCCTGTACTCCAGATCGATTACTCCAACGGTCCAGTGTGAACCTCGGTTGTTACTATCTCGGATGATGGGTTCCGAAATGGGGAAAACCACGCGTTTGGTCAGAGGGTTAAAGAGTTGAGGATGATCCGTCTGAGAAATTCGGATGAGGTTCGGGTTTTGTGATCGAAAAACGACGGTGACATTACTTTGAATAAGCGACCAGTCTTCGGCGCACCATTGCTTTCGGCAACCAACTTCACAAAAAAACTGTCCAGGAGACGCACACGATGGCTATATATTTGTGGGAAATACGCTTTCAGCATATCAATGACACTGTTTATCAGACGGTCATTTAGCCAGTCTCCAGAGAGAAGGAGTTGCAGGTCCGCAAGTTCAAAATTGAGACCCCGTTTAATCGGGCTTTTCTGGTGAAATGGCTGGGTGCGAGATGAGTCTGGGGGTGGGAGGGTCTGTGCTGCAATCTGCTCAAGCTACGTTTTTTGAGCTGATGTTGAAGACAAATGTGTTGGTGACGCACCTGATCGGTTTCCGCTGGGGTCAGGGGTCGCAAAAGATGCTCGCGGACCCAGGTCGCTGCTGATACTAATGGCTGGTCAGGTTTGGATTTTGCAGTATTGCGGGGACCGGGATCTTGAGAGACAGATTTCCGCCGAGGTTTAGAGTCTTTGTCGCCCACGTGTATTGGCCATCTAGGGACTAGCCAATTGGGTATAGGATGAGGCACAAGCAATTCCTGGGTCGCTTGTCAGGGTTGTTCGACAAGTCAAGAAAATGGATATTAACCTTGGTTTTTTCAGAGGCAAACCCTGAAGAATTGCGGATGTTTGGATCCAGCGCTCCCCACCCTGTTAGAAACGCGTCGACGGTGGTACCACAGTACTGATTGTTCTTGTGGGCTAGGTAAAGGGTCTTCAGAATGTCTTTGATGTCTGCCGCTGGACGCTCAAGGGATTCCAGATCAGTGCCAAAACACCGAGCACAAATTGTGGCCATGGCCCAGAACCCGCATGTTTGATCGAGAAGGATATGGTTATGCGGGTCAACGTGCTGACGTTCATAGGGGATCTGATGCCAATTTCGGGCTTGGAAAGGTGACAACTGTTTCAATGCGTAAATTCTGGTGAAAACAATATCACGAGTACTGATACCTTTTCAATACTTGCATTTCCAGTGAACAGAAAAGTTGCAATATGCCTTTGCGGGATTACAACATCCTGAATGAAATTTTGCTCAGCTATGTAAAGCTGACGAGGCCCGAGTGAGTCGTGACAGGTGATCTGGTTTGATCCGCAATCGTGTTCGAGCACAATGTAGTGCATTTCCCAGTTGGTCAAGAATAATATTTTTTGAAGTTCAGGCAGACCGCTTGCGATCTCTGAAAATTGGTAAAAGCTGGAAGTCTGATCGGCAAAAGCTTCCTGTGCATCATGTTCAGCAAGACATCAAGAATAACAACCCCAAATCGAGCGGACCTGCAGTTTCTTTGGATCCCACTCGATTTTGGGCAAGCCTGATATCCGTCGACTAAATTCGGGACAGATCATATTTGACATAGCCATTGCGTTGGCTTTGATCGCACCGGCTGCTAAGTCAACCATATCGATCAAGCCGGTGGCTTCCATTTCAGTCATTTGATATTGTGGATTGAACCAATGATCCACATTCGATGCGGTGAGCAAGGCGAGATCCTGAGCTGCCTGCTCTTCCAAAACGTCTGGGAAGAGAATTGCCGGATTGCCATTGTGTGCATTTGTTGGGACTGAGTTGCTGAAGAGAGCCTGTTTCGAGTGCGACTTTGTAGTGCGAAAGCGGATCTTGTCACTGTGATGATTCTGTCCCTTTGACAGTGGTTCTGGAGCATGATACACAGGCAATGAAGACGTCGGGGGTGGTGCAGGAGTCGCTTCAGATTGCTGTTTGTTTTGGCTGACTTTGGAGCGACCAGTATGCAAAGGACGGTGCCCCGCGGGACGTCCCCGACGTTCTGTGACATCTGAAAAATACACTGTGAGAGGAAATCTTTATGCTGAGGTTGTTACGAGACCTTCCGGAGGTATGAAAGAGCTCAGTGCAGGTACGTCTGTACCAAATTCCCTCTGGTCCCCACCGGATTCCTCAGGCTTCAAGTCTTTGATCCCTTCAAGAACAGTGTCATTGATCCCATCGCGTGCACTAGCTGCGTAAAATTGAGCATGAACACGCTGATAATTGACTGAAATACATACCTTTTGTCATTGGCGGACCATCTTTCTCATCATTACCTCGGGCTTTATTCTCTTGCACGCCCCCGATCCTTTGATTTTGCGCCGTCAGTGGTGTTTCTGGACGTGCTGAGGAGTCCACAAGTTTTGCCACCGCATCCTCTTCCATGCTTGCCAATAAACGACGGATTAGATCTGGTTCCTCCAAACTTGCGCCGTCAGTCATCTTTGCCGTCTCCTGATCAGCTTGGGGCGCAATGCCTTTGGATTGACCTGGGCCACCTGCATGATAGTCAGCGAAGTTCGGCTCACGTGGACAAGGTGGATGAACATACTGATCCAACTCTGATATGATCCATTTGTTTTGAACCATTCTACTGCCCACATATGTGCGCATCGTTTCCCTGTCTGGTTCCAGGTTTGGCAAGAGCATGTTGGTTTCAAGATGTTGACTTCTCTCCGTACGAGTTTCTTCCCGTCCGCCCTATCCCAATCATGAATTGTTAGTCCCTGTGTGATACAAGCATTCCTCAAACCTCGCACCTATAATGTGTAATCTTATATGCCCCAGGTGTTTGCAAAGGCTCGATCTCGCCATGCATCCAGTAATCGTGGCCCAGCTCCGTGATCGCTCGAAAATCTTCAGAAAATGTAGGGTCCTCCTTTCGCCAGAACCGGAAGTATGGCAGAAAATCATTCGCAAAGATCGAAGCCAGTGTGTCGACCCTGTGAAAGTGTCAATATACTGAGCTCACAACCTTCTGAGTGCATTACCGCTTGTTTTTCCTCATCTGCAGAAATACTTGATCCAGCATTCGGAACAACGCCTCAACCCAGTTGTTGGTATTCAAGTTTCCATCTCGGGTCATTCCTTTGGGCAATCCAGCATCAATAACTGAATCTAGACAGCAGAGTCAGACAATGGTGCACAATCAATAAATTCATTCAACGCACTTCGCCATTCCTCGCACCACCAGTTATCGTCAAAATATTCGGTCAAGATCGAAATCAGATCCACTCGACTATATTTCCGGCAGATTCGGCGGATCTGCTTATTGAAGGCTTCGTGAGCTGCCTTCCAAGGGTCGTCTTTGGTATCTCGACATCGTTGAGCTGAACGAAAGGCCACCAGCAACATGCCCAGCATCTCCTCGGACATGTGGATCGCTTTTCTACCTTTTTTTTTGCCCTCGGGTGTTGAGTTGTAACGAGTGATGGCCTGGATAACATGGAATTGGCACACCCGGATCAACGCTTTCGGCCATACTACAGCGAGTTTTAGTCTGGACATCTGATTGCCAAAGAGAGTTCAGATTATCAAACCTTCAAGAATCGCAGCTCTTTCCGCAGCGCTCTTATCGATCATCCAGAACTTTGGGTGAAAACCTTCGCGAAGGATCCTCTTTGCGTTTGCCAAGATCATCTCTTTGTCTTTTTCTGATCGGTCAGTGATGGCGGCACCAGCTGAGATGGATATCAATATTGTAGACGCGTCGAATCAGCTAACCAAAGCTCACCAACAATCTGCTCGCAACGAGCCTTCAATTTCGCCCGATAAGATCTCAAGACTACGACCAGGGTATCTTTCTTCACGTCCTGCGTTATCCAGCCCCCGCCTATTGGAACCCGCAGTCAGTTTTTCTTGTCAGAGCCAAAAGAAAAAGAAACACTGACCTGGTGCTGCATGGCCAGCTTCGTCAACCGTAATAATCAAAGTCAAAGGTGCCCAGTTTTCGTTGATGCCACGCCACTTGGAATCGATACTCATGCCTCGCAACAGATAATTGAGGATTATCGTGTCCAACGACCACTCATCCGTTATCCCTGCTCTCAAGTCCGATCCACTGACCCCCTTTTTTGCTTTGCGATAGGGAGAGAAACTGGAAAACATGAGCTTGAGCTTGCGACTTTGAAGATTGAGTGACACAACTTACATGAAAATACGGTCCGAGTTTTGCAAGGCAAATTGTTCAAGGCCTTCGAAGGCATCTTGGGCCTCTCTTTTCTGACCTTGAACCGTCTTGACTAACCGGTCGACATGTTTGGGCAGTGGACGCCGCCATTTTGGGATCACTTGGCCGGTCGGATATCCATTGATCATCCAGGGTTGAACAACTGAAAATACCGATGAGCGATTCTACGTCTCCATGTAAGAAGCCGCGGAGACTGACTGGTTTTGATACCACCCGCAGTGGCCCCTCTATTGCGTGCCAAATCAGCCATATACGCTCTGCAATGTCTCGAATACTCCAGATCGTTCTCGTCGACTGCGTCTCCATGTCGATGTCGCTGCCAAATCTTCACTGTGGCTAAATCATCCGCACTTATTTCGAGCTAATTTCTGATCAGCCGGGGTATTGCAACAAGACCAATCTGATTATACGTACCACCAATTGCACCTTGCAAGCCCGAGTTTCCCGAGTTTCACGCTTCCTGGGTGGCTTTTCTTCTTTCTGAGCCCCTTTGGCTTTCTTGGGCGGTTTGAATGAATGCAGGTGTTGACCAGACTCTGAGCCATCGCCGGAATTCTGACCATCGCTGTTGTTCTCGCCTTCACTCTCATCCAGAAGACCCTCGCCCTCGGAAATCTCTCCATCGCTGCTCTCTTGTGCATCCTCCTCCTCCCCTTCTGCATCTGTGCCGCCTTGAGGATCTATTTTCGTGTCGGCACCGGCTTCGTCATCCACCGCACAACACTTTCCCGCACACTCGAGGCGACAGCGGTATACCAAGAGTTTCTCCTTTGTCATTTCTCTCCATCGTTCGTTGCTCGCCTGAGAATGCCTCTTCAACAAGAACCGTCTGGCTCTTGGATCCAGTAAGTCGAGCCCTCGTTCTTGAATGAATCTTTGCTCGACTTCAGCGGCCAAAGCATATCCCTTGATCTGATAGTCGTTTTTCTATAAAGAGGTCCCTCAATCTCATGTTTCTACCCCATTTCAGACCCTGATGCTCACCTGCGCCTCGAAAAAAAACACCAGATCCTCAGACCTAACCTTCTTGATCAGGCTCCATTCGTTTAGGTTCCTATTGACCTTCCTCAGGTTCCTTGCTTCTCTTGGACCTCGTGGTGCTGTCACCGGCTTTTCTGACAACGGCTCCTTCAACTTGGGTACCCACAGTACACCGCCGGCGCGCTTCCTTAGATTTCGCACAGTCGTGGGGGAAATAGGAAGACCATCATCGTCCGATTCTTCAATATCGGAGTCTGGGGCGTCTTCAACACGAGCTTTCTGGTTTGGCTTTTTCTGTGGAGAGGGTGTTTTGGGCACATGGAGTTGAGTGGCATCATTGGATGGGAGGGACGATGGTGGCACAGGCTCTGGTTCGGCAGGCTTCCTTTTTTTCTTTTTTGGTCGACCTGGACGTTTTGTGCCAGCACGCTCGGCTGGTACGCGAGGCTATGAGAAGCATTGTTTGTCAGTGCTCTTCTTAGGGTGAAAAAAATACGGACTAGTTGCAGCTCGTCACCAGACATTTTGAGGCACGGGTGCGGATGACATGTTGTGTTTGAAGATTTCTGGAGGAACTGTACAGTTTAATAATAATCACGCGAGGCAATAAAAATCTATACCCCGACGTGTATTGTTGTCAAGCTCGTAGCACTTGAGCTCGCCGCATGCGGGTTGCATGAATAAAAGCCTAATTTCGGCTATCTCAGGCGTATGATTATTGTCCAATCATTCCCCTTCTTACTGATGAGGCTCGAGCATGTCATTGTTGACTCGAAGTCAGGGAGCGACTTCGAGTACTGAGGCAAAGCAAGTTTGACGAGACGTCCAGATCGAAATGACCAAGAAGCCATGCTGAGACGAGTCACGAATGCACAGGTATTCTGTGATAATCAACACGAGTGTCGCCAGCGTACAGCGTGTTGACAGTCCAGTGGGTCTTTCCCGACCTATTGATCAGTCAGAGCAGCCTCGACTGTTGACAGTATTCGGCCTATCCAGCTCTCTGTCTTGCGGTAGCATGAGCAAGCGGCGCCTTTGCTATATCATCCCATGAAGATATAGACCGTAGAATCATTCTCAAATCATACCTAAAAATGATTATTCCCCAACACTGTCAACACCAGCTCAGACTCTAAGAAACGTCGCCCACGCTGACCTTGTGATGTTCAGTCGAGTTCAGTAGCGTCGTCTTATCTCCGGATTGTGTTATCTTGGACCTCCATCAGACTCGCCATCGTCCCAATCAACAAAGGCCTCGGGTACGATCATGAGCACGGGCGCCTCGCCTGAGCTGATGTACTTACATCATCACCGGCTTCCAACATTATGTTTATATATGCTTCGAGCTTCAAATTCCAACAAGGCAGATGGTTGACGTCCTGGACATTAATTGAGAAGGCGATACATTTCAGTCGCAAGCAGTCATCTCTTTGCTGACGATCATCCAACAATTTTTTGAACTTTTATAGCTCTCAAATTTCGAGTCAGAATATACTACACGAGAAGTCTACACATATTACCTCTTAGTAGTCCTTCAGCATACCGTACTACTCATATTTCTGGACCATGGTTCGAGGTGCGACTGCCAAAAACTTCTACGCTCAAACGTGGGGCGAAATGCAGCGCCCGTGGGGCACGTTGAACGAGATTCTGGGGCACTTCGGGTGGATTCTGGGGCACTTTCGAACGAATCAGGGGGCATATGCGATGGGATCGTGGGGCATATTTGCCAGGGACGGCGGGGCGCATTCAGACCGGTGGTGGGGACGTATTGGAGATCGACCTTGAAAGAGGCATTCCGACGAGAAGGAGAGGACGTTGCATGGCATTATGACCATCAATTGCCTAAAGTCATGTATGAACAATACGTGACGTCTGACGTCTGCACTGTGAGCCATACTCACCTTCGTCGAGCTCTGGACAAGGTGGATTTGACGCAGCCGAAACACCTGACGAGGCCGCTCTGTTTTTTACTAAATTGAAAATTCCGAGCTTTAAGCACAAGCCTTGACATATCAAAACTTTGCAAGGCGATTCACTGTGACTCCTTCAATTCCTTTCGCTAGTCAAAGTAAAATAATGCACTCACGAGGAAACAGAGTACATCGGATTGCATTCAGCGCAGCACCAGCCCACAAAGATCCTTCAGCAAATACACACAGCGGAGGAGATACAGAGGCAGGCAGTGGATGAATGGGTACAGGCAATGATATCCATAAAGACCTGTGTCCGAGGATCAGGTTTCATGCAAATTTCATGTGAGGCGAGTGCGAAGCTTACTTGTCACTCAAGGATCTAGTCAGGCCCGAGTGACACAATAAAGACGTCTGGAACTGAATCCGCACAGTCAAGACCGTCAGATACATGACTAGAGAGCTTGAGGCGGCGGCGGCGGCGGTTTAGTTCAGTCGTGGGGCACATTGAGCACGCTGTGGGGCGAAATTGACTTCGCTGTGGGCCGAATTTCCCAGACGCGTGGGCCAAATTTAGGCAACGCTGGGGCCAAATTGATGCGAATGGGGCGAAATCTGCAAGTCCTGGGGGCATAATCGATGGAACGTGAGGGCAGAATTAGTCTCAGTTGGGGTCAAAATAGACCTCTGAGGGGGCGATATAGCGCATATTTTGGGGCATATTTTTATTCGAGGGGGCACAATTGACGGACTATGGGGCACAACCACCTAATATTGGGGCTGAAACCATTTTCGTCCAGGCACACAAATTCCGTTTCATGACCTCGGAATTCTTCATTTCAAATCAAACAATGTACAAAACCTAGCAACCAAGTCCAAGACAACAAATCCGACCTACCAACACTGCATCCAGGCCTTACAAAGCTTGTATGATTCCCTCTACTTTGGTTTTTATCTTCTGTCCAAGAGACTAGAGGTAAATTAGCAATCCGTTAGAAAGAGAATCGAGCGAGTAAACTCACCGTTTTGGTTGCAGTGCTGGACGTTGATGTAGATGTAGATGTTTTGGTTGTCGAGGACGTACCCGCCGTGGCGCTAGCACTACTCCCTAATGTGCCGTCCGTGCCATCGGTGCCATCCAAACCGTCCGTGCCATCATCTGTACCCGTACCAGTAGCACCGGGAGACGTGGGCGAAGTTGGTGAAGTGAGGCCCGGAGAAGTCGGGGACGTGGGGGAGGTGAGACCATCAGCCGAAGTGGGTGAGGCGGGAGGTGATCCCAATGCCCCGGGGGATGTGGGAGATGTGGGAGACGCGAGTCCGCCCAGGGAAGTCGCGGAAGTGGGCGAGGCGGGAAGTGCAGTGCTAGTGTCTGTTGACTTCGCGTTGGAGTTGTCAGCGCTGCCTTTCTTTCCTCCTGCGGCTGGTGATGCGGCAGTGGGTGATGCGGCGGTAGGTGAGAGAGCTCCGGGTGATGCGGCAGTTGGTGAAAGTGTAGTGGGCGAAGCAGTTGGCGAGAGAACGCCGGGAGATGCAAGACCTGGAGAGGTCTCTGTCTCGCCTAGAGTGGGGTCAAGACCGCCACCTCCCAGACCATTGTTATTACCGCCGAGGTTGATACTGGGCACATTGATCGTAAGGTGCTTGCCGTTCTTTGTGCTACCAGTACCAGTGGTGCCAGTGCCATCCAATCCAGTGCCGGTAAGATCGCCCCCAGTAGGATCCTCTAATGAGGTGTCCGTCTGACCAAGGTCAGGAGGAGTATCGGTCGTCGAAGTAGTCGTGCCCTTCGTCTTGGTGGTCTCCTTCGCTCCAGCACTCGCAGTCGAGCTGGCAGTCTCCTTGGCGCTGGAGGATTCCTTGGTACTAGATGTTTCCTTCGCGGTAGCGATTTCTTTGGCAGTGGCTGTCTCCTTGGCACTGGAGGAAGCAGTCTTGCTGGTGGTCGTAGGTTTCTCTGATTCCTCGTTGTTGGTGCTCTCTCCAGTCTTGCCCGTGGTAGTGCTCTCCTTTTTGGCAGGAGGCTCTTCGGTCGTCGCAGGCTTCTTGGCGGGCTCTTTGACAGGTTCCTTCTCTGCTTCGACAGGTTCCTTAATGACAGGCTTGGGCTTCGCCTTGCTGGAAGAGCGGAATAGGCCACGCGCATCGAGCTAGTTGTGGTTCAGATGAGGTATACGCAGGACCACGAGATAAAAACTCACTGGAGCAGGACCTCGTGCGGCAACCATAGGCGAACGAGCTACCAGTCCAGCGCTACCAGACTCAACTGGCGCAGCCATAACGCCAGTAGAAGCAGCGAGGACGGCGACGAGGACAAGAGCACGGAATTTAGCAGAGACGGCCATTGTAATAGTTGATTGAAAGAATGTAATTTGAGGTCAAAGGAAAATGTCGAAAAAAAATTAGAACGGGGCCTAGAGGACGAGGTACAGGTTGATCAGCCCAGGAGCACGACATTGCAGGAAGGGACTGGACAAACCTGCCGTTGGAAAGAAGAAAATGATTAGTAGAGGGAAGTGACTCTCGACCAGCTGAGAATGGAGAACAGTCATTGGTAAGAGCTGCACTATATATACTTGCAGTCCACCCCGGGGTCTGACTTATTGACCACATCGCTAGTCAACCAGGAACGGTCTGATGGGGCTTGGCTGACCGAAGCGTCGCTGGGCTTCTTCGTTTCATTTCTTTCCGTCGACAACGAAGACCGAATTAGTGTTGATTGTGATGGTCGGGTAGCAGTTGCATTTCGACAGAGCAGGAGCAGAGCTTCGGATAGATCCGATCAGCGTTTGACTGCTACGCTCGTCAGTTCGCCACTCTGCCTTGGCTCGGGCCTATTCGACCTTGTATCTGTCTAACAAAGCAAAGGAGGAACCGGCTTATTGATACAAATAGCTTGCCTCATTGACGAAGCAGCCTCAAACCGTGGAAGCAGTATTTTCAAAATGTGGCAAGATGAGCTCTTGATCGCCGATGAACCCACAGACTACACCACAAACTGTGCGAGTTGGATATGGCGTCCGGCGACCTGGATCAATCCCTCCAAGATTAGCATCGTTTTGCCGTCCCAGGGCGCACCACTCATCTTTCGGCTGGAAACTTGGCCGTAGTAGGGTTCAAAGTTCAACGTTGATCAACTAACGCCAGCATCACTCTGTCGTTGTCGACCATTCAGGCACTTTGTTTCTAAGCATGTGCTAAGCTATTTCAGACTGTCTTGATCCGATATTGGAGTGTGGCCAAGAGACAGCGGCATGTCCATCAAGCATAGACCTATGGTGCAATGTTTCGATGGTATCGTTAGCTCACGATCTCACTATCCTTGATCAGCAGTTGCTTCTCAACCTTCACCATTACTTTAATAAACACAGTTCTGAATTTCCAAATGCGCTCCAGTCCACCTGCCGACCCTGCCCTAAACTCGAAGGTAGGTGAACGGGTATGCTCTGCTTTCATTTCCTCGACCAACTTGTCCCGGTTCTGCTCCTAGTAAGTCTCTAAGCCTCTCGAGGTGACCGATGCACTGAACGCCGTCCACCTACAGACCGTTAAAGCCTGTCTGTGTCCCCGCGGGGGCGACACGAGGCTGGAGAGCTCTTTTAAGAGCGCCGAGAATAGCGTGAAGTTGTATTCTTGTTCGCGCTTCGTTTGCAGCGCAACAGCGAATCCCGCAGCCTAGTCTTGGCAGGCCGTTAACGGCACGGGTGTCCATGTTCGTTTTTGCGATACTGGCATCAGACGTTTTTGCGTCAATCAGCAGATAGTCAACTGGAAAAACCGACCGACCTGCTCTTAAAATCAATTACCCCAGGCCACCCCCGTCTTTCCACTTGTCAAGATTTAGTGGTGGATGAAGATGACTGCGTTCTTCATACTTGTTCATAGCAGGATTTGATTACGCGGACATGTTTCTGTGCAGTTTTGCTGCTGTTCATCTTTGAATGACATAGCTTTACCCATACCCTCACGACTCCTATCGAAATCGACACGGGATGGTCGCTGATCTGAGAAGTCTCCCCGCTCATCGACTTGGTTCCCAGTCACACAATGCGACAATTCATAGACTCTGGCGACCCGCGCAATCAACTGCAATCTCTCAAGCCGCGAAATCGTGGCAGTATTAATGGGATACCTAATCAATGGATCCCCCACGAAACTCTCACCTGTTTGTCTGAACGGTCGAAACGCTGAATGAACATGCCCTTTCGTATACCCTTGAGCGCAAATGCGTGTGAATTGCATGGCACAACCCTAACATGATTCATTTGGTCAGCAATAAGCGTTTTAGGAGCATGGTTCTCGTGGGGACCATTCAGACGGTTGTTCAACCATTGCAACACGATGCGACTGCGGGTGACAGGAGTGGAAGATACCAAGGCCTATTCCAAACCACTTGTATTCTGATCTACGGCTTTCATACTATACAATCTGTTGAATCAGTGAAATTTGAGACTTCTACACGGGGTTTGGTTCGATGAGATTACAAGATATCAGTCGAGGAATGAGATGGTTCGGATATTGGCCGAGTTTGAACCGATATTAAGAGTGGCAGGAGGGGTAATTCGTAAAAGGGGCGAATGGAAAGCGATGCGACATATACAAAATAACACAGCAAAAGACAACGGGAGGGAGAACATTTACCACTTAGACCACCATTTCTTCTTGTGATCGTCCTGCACGACTAATAAAGGCTTCAGGAACGCTATTCACACTTTAAAAGTCATATCCTATACCTGGATTTTGAATAGTGGGAGGAGGAGGAATGAAACCAGCGGATGGCTGCGCAGAAGGCTGTGCCTGATATGGCGGAGGCGGTGGTAGAGTCCGCTCCGCTTGATTCGAGATCGCTGCTGGTGGGGGACGTTGCTCGCGGCCGTTAATAGTGTAGACTTGGCGCCCATCAGGGTATGTACGCGTTATATGTTCGTTGCCCTGTGATTACAATGAATATCAATTTGAAGCATAGTGAGAGAAACATACGCTTGAATCGGTCCGTTTCCACACGCTTTCTGTAACACCATTGATGGTTCGGCTAGCGTGTGATTCGGATACCCACTTCGCACCGCTTCCTCCTATGTGATCTCCAAAAAAGCTGCGAGAGGAGCCTTCCAAGAAACCACCATGGTGAGGACCATCAAATCCACCCATTGAACCAAATGGACCGGCGAAGAAGGGATCGCGATCAAAAGGAGAAGAGAGCATAGATGGTCCAAACATGCCGGCGTGGTGAGAGAATGGACTTGAGAAGAGTGGGTGAGTGGGAGAGAAGAAAGGATCGACATCAAAGCGATTCATGTCCCGAAAGACACCATTGAACAGTTCGAATGGATCAGTGAAACCGAAGGATGGACGATAATGAGAATGAGGTCCCGGGAAGTGACCTGGCGGTGGAACGTCGAAGAACGGCTCAAAGAATGGTTCCGAGAAAGGGCTAGGACCGAAGGGATGGTGTCGGCGCCCGTCTCGACTGTGGTGGTGGTGATGATGGTGTCGACGAGCTCGTTGGCGCGGTCGCTGGTCTCTGTTGAAGTCCTCGTTCTGAGGGCTCTCGGGAGGCCAGACACCATTAGCATCATACGTCTGTCATAACATGAGTGTGAATGATTTGAGAAAATGTCAATGAGAGTAACCTGTCGCTTCTGGGGGTCATTCAAGACCTCGTACGCGTTGCTAACCTGGAACGGAATGAGCCTGTAATTCCGCGAACAGTTGGAATGATCAGCTCACCTTCCTAAACGCTTCTTCAGTCGCCCGCCTTTGCTCTTCAGTAGCGTCGGTCGCGAGTCGGTCAGGATGTGTCTGCAATGCCTTCTTTCGATATGCCTTGCGAACTAGGGAGCGCAGTGTCAGTACTGATTGGCGAGGAGAGCCTATGACGACATACTTTGCTCTGCGGAGGCATCGTGGGCGACGTCTAAGACCTCATAAAGGTCTGTGAGCTGTGCCATGGAGAAAGCTTAGAGTGGGGAACAATGAAGAGTGAGAAGGGAACAAATATAAACACACGAGGTGGCGGCACCTACAACACAAAGGCTCCAGGGTGTGCACCAAGAGGCGGGCGAGATCCAGATCGGGGACATGTATCATCAAGCGAGGGGGGGTCAAAAACGGTGCCCGGGGGTCCGATCAGACCCTTTCTGGCGTTTGCTGCAAAAATCCCGTCGAGAGTATTTGAGGGATAGTTGGAGACAAGGTGACCCCATATTCGAGGCTTTATTAGTGTCGAGATGTTGTCTGTATTTTTTTCCCGATTTAAACAGAGGTTCTCCCGGTTCATAAGCTTTGACTGTCTCTGAGCATTTTTGTGACGTCACGTGCACGGATAACGTTGTGTCACACCGTCGAAAAAACGACTTTACGCCTGAAAAGGTGGAAAAGGGATCCGGACGATTACAAAAAGGTGCGGAACAGAGTGAAACAATAAGTTCAATATTGACTGACCCGTAATATTGTCAAAAAACACCTCCAAGTCGTCTACATCGATCTTTTGTCCTGGAATAGAGCCTCAAGACGCGTCGCGCGTTGTTGGGACCTTCCTAAACAAGGTCGGCTAAGACCAAGCCGTGCTGCCGTCCCATCAAAAGGTCCTTCCGTATTGGGCAGGACCTCACTCGGCTATCATTTTCTCCTACTCAATGAGGCAGGTGGGGGGGATACCAACCAGTCTCCGGGGTCCGAGGGTTTGACGATGATCAGGTCTAAAACTCTGCCAACGCCCCCCTCTTGGTGTGCACAGTGGCAATGCTTCATTTTAACTCCGCGTTTCCTCCTTCCTAGTCGTACTTTTACATGTGTTGTACGTCTTGAAAGCGTTATTAAAGCCTTTACGAATTCATAGTCCACTGTTCCGGATAAGGGCCTTGATTGTATCACTTCAAGCCGATAAAAGTCGAATGAAAGTCGCCATTATCTCATCCACATCGTCGTAAGCGCTCATGAGTTTCGAGAACTTTCATTTCCAAAAATGCTGAATAAACTTTTCTGACACGACTAGGGAAGGTCTCTACGTTTCAAGCAAGCTTTGATTCCAGCCTAACTATGCTTGGGAATGTAAGCTGTAGAACGATGTAATTAACAATCTTGCAGAGATGTTATGTATCCAAGCGCAGTTGGGAAAAAAACTGACAAGGTCCACTCTGAACTTCAATATTCTGATGTTCCAATAAAAAGGACAACAGCCACAACACAGTCTTCAATTGATCAAGACAACATCTATGTACGGGACTGGAGGATATGGAGCAAGACTAAAAACTTCAAAAGTATGCCTCCTGCAGGAGTCGAACCTACGACCTCATCATTACTAGTGATGCGCTCTACCACTGAGCTAAGAAGGCCACCATGTCAGTGAAGCCTAACATAAATCTATGACTTGTTCTTGATTCGCGCTCGGTCAGGGATCCCCAACTGCGCCGACTCAGCGCCCATCCAGGGCTTAGCTCTCAGAGTACTTAAATACTCGCGTGATCCAGAAGACTGGCGTGTTCAAACGGGCTCAACTTGACTTGGGTGTCCTCCGTACCACTCCCTGAAAAGTTGAAGCAAACACCCATTGCTCAACATTTACCTCGTATTTGCCAGTGAAGTTAACGCGCGACAATCATGTGGCCCTTCAGCGACTCCTCGTGGAAGACTGTAGCCAGTCAGAAGACGAAAGAGAGAGATGCTCGTATCTCCAAGACGGTCACTTCTCTAGACGTTTTCAAAGGCGCAGAGGCTTCGCTTCAGGCTACCGGTGCGGATCAACTGTCTCCCATCCTCGGCTTCGATTGACGCGTTATCTTTGCTCAGCTTCCGAGATCGTACAGGGAATTCAGTCGGGTAAATGGACAGCAGTAGAGGTTGTGCATGCGTACATTCGTCGTGCGGCCGTAGCGCAAGAGAAGACCAATTGTTTGACAGAAAGTGAGTGCCTGATTCGCGTCCAAGCGCCAATTGTGATCGACTCTCTGACCGATCGGTTGGCCAATTCCTAAATAGTTCTATTCGACGATGCTTTAGCACAAGCCAAGGCACTCGACGAAGAATTCGCAGCCACAGGTGTTTTGAAGGGCGCCTTCCATGGCGTCCCTGTCACATTCAAAGACCAATGTATGTATCGCACGTAAACTTGAGATATGGACCACCCCTGATGTTTGCCAGATGAAATTACGGGTTATGATGCCACAATTGGATATACAACGTGAGGATCAGTTCCATCTCATGGACACTGATTAAAAATTCGCTAACGGGAAAACAGATGGGCCAACAAGCCGAGTACATATGATGCACATGTAAGTCTGTTTCGCTAAGCAGCTTTATGATTTGTTGATGCTCACTCTTTCATTTTCTCCAGCTGGTGAGACAGGCGAAGGCCGCGGGTGCAATCATAATCGCGAAGACAAATGTGCCTCAGACCATGCTGTCCTTCGAATGTGCCAATCCACTTTGGGGAAGAACTACCAATCCATGGAGCTCGGCTCATACTAGTGGTGGAAGCTCAGGCGGAGAAGGCGCCGTTTTGGCATTAGATGGGAGTGCTCTAGGCTTCGGCTCCGATATTGGTCAGGGCGTTTCTGAATTGCATGACCGACTTACAAACGTCTACTTCAGGAGGAAGTCTCAGGATCCCAGCTCACTTCTGTGGAATATACGGGTTTAAACCAGGAAAAGGTCGCTTCAGTACTTCGGGGGCAAAATGTATGTTCTCGTGCAGCGACCTGGGCATTCAGCCTCTCACATCCTGATACAAAAAGCTTCAAACCCAGGATTTGAAGCGATACCCTCCGTGACCGGACCGATGGCCAGGTATCAACGAATCTATTACGTTCTCGTGTCTTATGCTGATACTTGAACCCAGATCGGTTGGTGATATTGAACTCGCGTGCCGTACCTTTTTCGGTGCTGGCGATCCCACGGCTGTGGAGGCATGCCCTCCAGTACCGTTCCGAGATGTCAAGTTGAACCCCAAACTTCGATTTGGCTATTATCTTTCGGGTATGACACAATAATATGTCTCTAAGGAATCCTTCTCTGAAAGAGACTGCTAGATGGATATATCAAAGCTTCACCTGCGTGTCAGCGCGCCGTTCTGGAGACTGTGGCAGCCCTGCGAAAGGCCGGACATGAATGCGTGGAATTCGAGCCCCCAAGTTTGTCTTATCTCATATGCTCGCGAGGAGGGCACTGAGGTTGTTTTTTACTGACAGCTAGGCCTGCCATGGGTATTTTCGCTGGCTTGACGTCAGCTGATGGATATGCGACGTTATTGTCACAATTAGGCCCGGACCCAAAGGTATGCATGCGCCTCAATGAGACAAGCCAAGATATTTTGACATATACTTACAACGAAATTACTAGGAAAAGAGTTTATTCTTGGTTACATTGGGACCCAAGTTCAACAGTGCGAATTGATTGTACTGCATCCTGTTGTCGATCTCACCGTATGCAGGTTTCATTCGGTGGCTTGCGATCAAGGTAGTCTTGGCTATCAAGGGCGATACCGTGTTCACCGAAGGATTGAGCAATTCAAGAGTCAAGAGTGTTCGGGAATTCTGGGGCCTTGCGAAGCAACGGAATGAGTTTAATAAAGCGTGGAACGTTGCGGTAATGTCATATCACTCAATGACATACAGTATCTTATCGTAAGTAGGTGTGGGATCATCACGCTTTTGATGGAATTATAGCTCCGGTTCAAGCATCCCCTGCTCTGCCTCACGAGTATGTCACGTTTGACTGTCATTAAATCCATCTGAGGCCTTTGTCAGGGCTTCCACCACGCTATCCCCACTGGCTGTTGCGACATTTTTGTATAATCTGCTCGATCTTCCTGTCGGCATCGTCCCTGTTACCCGCGTGGATCCCTCCAAGGACAAGGTAACCGAAGAATGGACCAACGGGCCGGGCCATGGCTCCCCGATATTCGAGGAGAATTTGTTCGCAAAGGAAACCGTTTATAATGTGGAGAAGATGAAAGGACTGCCGATTGGCATTCAAGTCGTTGGAAAGAAGTGGGAAGACGAAAAGGTCATTGCGATGATGGACGTAGTTGACAAGGCCCTTGGGCCTCGGGGTTTTGGCCCAGGCTCCTGGAAAGCAGAATGAGGTAGCCAGATCTTTCGTTCGATTTGGTTTCAAAATGTTCCCCAATCTCTGATAATGTATATTTCAATGATCTTGCTATGTCGTAGGGCGTCCTGCTCGTCTGTCTGCTCTCCTTTGATTGATCTACTGAATGCGTCAGTAAAAGCTCTACGACCGCGACCATGTAGCGAACCCAAGTCGACTTGCAGTCTCTGTAAGCCTGGAAAAAATGCAGACACTTGTCTCGGTCGTATTCATTCTTGTCCATGCAATCCATTGACGCTTTGGAGGCTGCCGCACAAGGGCTTCACAGAAGTCAGGATTTTAGAGACGGAAGGTACAACTGTCAGGCTCACTCAATAAACCGAGTTGTCACTTCTCTTCCCTATAGCACGATTAGGCATACGTCTCAGGATCATAGTTAGTACAACCTGGAACTGTTCTCTATAGTTTAGAGGCTCAGCATTGTCAGCGGGATTTGGATATTCCTTGCTCATTGCGAAACCAATGAAGTCGGCTTCAAGTTGTTTAGACGCTCAAGATCTTTGTCTCCTCGTCAGTGCTCTCTGAAAGTCGACCTCGACCGACTCGGGGTTACTTATCAAGGCGGTCTCATGCTGGAGCATTCAAGCAGCTGCTCAAAATCATAGAGGCGCTGCACGGTCACTCAGACGCTTACAACAGTCGAACCCGGAATACATAACGGTCTTTGTCTCACTCCCGGAACATGGACACATCTGTCAAGGCTAATGAAGAAAGGGAGAAGGTCAGAGCTCGCTGTGACATGCATTATGTCCATTTTACTGATTTTGATTCGAAGAAATGGGCTAAAATTGCCAAGGTTGGCGAGGTATGCCATCAGTCCGCACGCATTTCCGAGTTCAAAGAGGAAACCAGGCTTCCTTAGGGAACATATGCCGTCGTATACAAGGCGAAGGAAATCACTACAGGTCGACAAGTCGCCATTAAGAAGATCAAGATCGGACAATTCAAGGATGGGTTGGATATGTCCGCTATCCGAGAAGTGACATATCTTCGAGAGCTCCACCATCCCAATGTCATCGAGGTGAGGGTGTGATGTGCCTTCAGGAAACACCAACTGATGTATCGTTCTAGCTGTTGGACGTATTCTCCCACAAAACGAACCTCAACTTAGTTCTGGAGTTTTTAGACGCAGATCTCGAACTCCTCATCAAAGATCGTTCGAACGTCTTTCTTCCCGCCGATATCAAGAGCTGGATGGCGATGACATTGCGTGGGCTGGAGTTCTGTCACCGAAACTGGATCTTGCATCGAGTACGCTCAGCCCCCTTGGCGGTTCATCTTCACCAACTGACTTGATCCAGGATTTGAAACCCAACAACTTGTTGATTGCGTCTGATGGACAACTTAAACTCGCTGATTTCGGTCTGGCGCGAGATTTCAGCGATCCAGGTGCTCGCATGACTTGTCAAATTATTACCCGGTACGTCATAAGCACTTCACGGAGTACGTGCTTGCTCATAGCTGTGAAGATGGTATCGTCCGGCAGAGCTCCTCTTTGGTTGCAGATATTACAGCTCTGCTGTGGACATTTGGTCCGTCGGATGTATTTTCGCTGAACTGATGCTCCGGACACCATATCTTCCCGGAGAAAGTGATATGGACCAAGTCAAGACAATCTTCCGAGCCATTGGCACACCGACCGAAGAAGAGTGGCCTGTAAGCGCATCAATCTCTCTTGTTCACTCACTTGTCCTCATCCAACGTAGGGGCACACCAAATTACCAGATTATTTTGCAGCTGGGCAATTTCCCCGTCAGCCCTTCCGGGATTTGTTCACAGCTGCGAGCGCAGATGCCCTCAATCTCCTCGCAAAATTCTTCATATACGATCCACGAAAACGCATCAGTGCTAAAGAGGTATTCCAAGCCAAAAAACAACAAAGCGAACAATGAGTTGACTTTTTTGGTCCCATAGGCATTGAATCACCCTTACTTCTTCGCTTTGCCTTATCCGACGCACCCCTCAAAGCTACCTAAATCTGCCAACCAACTTGCTCCGCGGCCGCTTCCTCTAGAGGAGCTTGACGGAAACACCAACGGAGCACTGTCCGCGAAGGCAGCCGAGCCGAACAAATTGAAGAGAAAATCGGCGGAAGCACCAGATGGCCCTGATCGTCGAGTCGTATCACGACGGCTGGACTTCACCGCTGTTTAATATTCTTTGCAGTTTTTTACAGTGGCCGAGACCGCCGAGCAGTCTCGTTCTCGGGTTTGGTTCAATGGTTACAGACGACCCGTTTTTGTTCGTTGTTATGATACAAGATGCATATTCTCTTTTGTACCGATTTGTTGTAGTTAGAACAAGACCTGGCTCCGCGAGAACAAGGCAGTTACAGTGGCACAACCAAACAAGGGACGCGGTTCTCCCTAAAAGCGCGTCGCCAATTTGGCTTGCGTCCAAAATTCCCTTTCGCATCCAGCAGTCATGTCAGCAGCCCATGCTCGTAGGACCGCCATTGCGGAACGACAACGACAACGTGCAAATAATGCCCTTCCATATGCTCGCCCCAGCAAGGTGCGACATCAGTCCGAATCTCCCTAGTGTGCCACCTCGTTGATTGGATTCCAGTTCATATCATCGTTTTGGAATTTCTTGGCCGGAAATGAGGACGGTATAGACGAACAGAATAATCTCCCAGATCAGCCCGATGAGGATTCGCGTCCGTCGGTGAATGGAACACGAGGCACGGTGGCCAACCATGATGAAACAGCAGACCGAGAGGTATGTGTTCTTTGCCATCTAGTATGATGAATATTGATTGTGTCATCTCGTAGCCCATAGCTGGTTCGTCGACAGCCGTTGAACCCCGCGAATCAGGACAAACGCAACAACATTCTCCACCTCTCGAATCTTCTGCCAACGCGACTCGGAGAACCAACAGGACCCAAGCGTTAACACCCAATGTCTCTCAAGCGACCACTCAATCCCGCAATGGGCTGAATAGGTCCAGTGTTCCTCGGCGTCTACACACTGTTGTGTCCACAAGAGATTGGATACAGGAAAAAGTCAACAGAGGTGAAGGCATGACCTATGGGGAACTCGTCGGTCTTCTCGGCATGCTCGATGACATTCGCAGTAAGTTCCCTCTTGTTACCCTCTGTACATACAGAGACCATCTTGACGATTGTTTCGCAGATACCGAGCAGCCTCCAGCCGCTGCTCCTACCGGAAACTTCACCTTTGTAAGTAAATTATATACTGTCCACGATCAGACTTTGATGACCTGTACTCAGAGCTTCGGCCCTACCTTGAGCTCCGTCGCAAGGGCTCAAGAAGTACCACGACCCTCGCTCTCGACGAATCCCAACGGTCAACTCCTATTCTCCGGCGCTGGAAGTGCCACAGTCGTGCAAAACCCCAGTCGAGTTTCTGGTGTCCGTACAAATGGATATACCCCTGAGCAGGAAGCCAACACTCGCCACCCGCCTGCCGCCCGTTCTAATGTTCCATCAACCACCAACGCCAGTACCACCAGACGAAGATCTGATGGGACGAGTACTTCTTGGTACCAAGGCCAGAGCACGACTACCCGACCTGGTCCAATCACCCCAACTCAAAAAACTAATATATTTGGTCAGACAGTAAATGCCACATCTTTGGTCAGTCCCTCCAGGGATAGGCCTTCATCACAGCAGACAACGACGGATTCGAATACTACAGGAGCTACCTCGGACGTTCCGTCGTCTAATGGGCCCTTGACTGCTCCCACCGGCTTTGGGAGATCTGCCCAAGCGACTAGCGAGACCACTGCGGGCCATTCAAACTCTATTTTCAACCGATCTCGTGGAAATGCGACATCTGCTGCAGCCTCAAGTTCTCAATCTTCGAATACGCCCGCCACCTCAAGACCTTCTAGTTCAACACCTTTGGCCCACAGTATCGTGACGGAAATTGTGGACACGGTCACAAAAGAGGAGGAAGCAAGGAAGAAAGCACCCAGATTTGTATGCCTGTTCTTCCCTTGATCTATTTTTCTACTGATGCCCTACCGAAGGATGTAAGCAACCCATATCAAAAAACCAATCATGTGCGTGCGGCTCCTCGAAAGGTTCGCATCCTCGATTGTGTCATCATCACCGTCTTCTAATGACCTTCCCAGGTTCCTGCTCCCAGGGCTGTTGCCAGGCCTCCGCCGCCAGCTCCGACACCTGTGGCAGCCCCTCCACGTGAGCCATCGTTCTTGGACTATATCCAAGCCTCCGCCCCAAATGTCAGTTCCTTCTTATTGCTAATCATCTCTCCTGACCAAAAGAACTTGAATTAGGTACCAGGACGCAGCCGTATAGCAGAAAGTTCGAATGATACATCTACCGCCCAAGAATCAGCAAGTTCATCGGGAAAGCGACGAAGGACCGATGAACCTACAGTTGAGGAGATAGCGGAAGAACCATCTCGCAAGAAGACTTCTTCCAGTGGTCCATCTGTCGAAGGATTGAGTCCGGAACAGGCAGCGACAGCTGCTGCCGAGCTGCCCCGCTCTCGCTCGTATGTTGTATCCGAGCCCGAGGAGGGTTCATCGAGACCTCGAAGTGCACAAACGCTCGCACCTTCGACTTCATACGTTCCCGCACCCCCGGCGTCGAAAGGGAAGAGCTCGTTCAGTTTTCCCAAGGAGCCCTCCCCTCTTCGCCAGAGCTTTGCTCCGCCTGCTGAAGAGGAAACTAGATCAGATCCCGAACCAGAGGCGGAGTCTGCTCCTGCTCCTGCCCCCGCCACGGGTCCTGCCCCCGAATCTCTTCCCGAGGATCCCATTCAGATCGACGAATCGCCCAATCCTATTCCCGCTTCCTCCGCGCCAACTTCGGCCCAGCCTGCTGTCGAGCAAGTCCTTGAGTTGCCCAGAGAGCGGTTGCCTAGGTACTCCTTTGACTTTAACCCAGCGTCCTCGAGCAGGAGGACGCCCATCGATCCCAAAGCGAGAAAGCAGGCCTTGGATTTACCCTCGTCTGCCTTGCCGAAATATACTTTCAATTTCGGCACAGACTCTCTGCCTGCCAGTGCAAGACTGCAGCCGCAATCTACACCAATGGCGACCCCTCCGATCAATTTTGCACCAAGCACGGGCGAGCGTTACGTCTTTGGAAGCTCGAGTAACCCTCCCAATGCCGCGTCTTCATCTAATTCCGTGGCTGGCCATTTGACCCCTGGATCCTCCACGTCATCTTCAGCTCCTGTAGTCCCATTCAACTGGTCGGCAGCAGGGCTTTCGCAGCCAACGCTCGATGGTGATTCTTGGATCTGTAGTGTATGTATGGTGCAAAACAAGGGTGGACACAAATGCGTCTCTTGTGAGGCTGACCGTTAGTACTGTATAGTGGAGCGAGCCACCTAAAACTTCTTTCTAAAGTTTATTTTTTTGAAGTCGCACATCTGTTCCTGTGATCTTGCTTTGTGTACACAAGTGTCTCTGCGTTTGCTCAGGCCTCCATATCATGCTGAATCCGACTGTTACGAAATGATCATGAGCTCATGATATAATTATAAGTTGTTCAGTCCCTGATCACCCGCTAAGCTCCCCGTGTGTCTGCATTTAAGAAGTCGGTCAACAGAATATACATTGTCAATGCTACATCAGTCCCGCGATCATAATTATTGCACAGGTATCACATAATCTGTTGGCTAGTTAACCGACACACAAAATCGCAGGATCAATACAATTAATAAGAGGAGCCTCAATGAAGGCAAAGTTTTGTACACCAACTACGGTGGGGGAGGGGGAGGAGCTTGTGGGGCGAAGATCAGGTTGAGAGGCGGGGTAGTCACGCTGTTCTCGGACAGTAATGTAGCAATAATCGACCTTCCTGCGAAGGATCGACCTGCAAGACTACCCAAAGCAGCAGCCGCGGAGCCCGCTTCCGCGAATTTAACGTACACTCTCCCTACGCCTGCGGCTTCGTCTGCACGGACAGCGTCTGCTGCCGCTTGCTGACCACCTTCGCCAGGGGCCCATTTACTTTTGTCCTTCTTGACAGGGCGAGGAATGCGCAAATCTTCAACAGTCCCGAACCCTGAACATTCGTCTTTGATATCTTCGTAGATATCTTTGTACTCCTGGTCGTCCGCCAAATCGTCAAGAGATACCATGTTCAGCATCAGCAGAATACGAGCTTCTGATTCGCTTGGGGGGCCAGCTGGCATAATAGGTCTCGGAATTTCGGGGAATTGGTCATAAGGAAGATTGTTCATGACGCCCGGCATTCCCGGTTTCGCACCAATAGATGCGCGCTGGACAACCAAATAACGATCGCCCAACTCCATGCCATTAAGATTCTGGCAAGCCGTGTCTGTGACACTTGGGTCGACGTATTCGAAGAAGGCAAAACCCTGATCACTATAAGTCAGGAAGGGGAAAAATCCAAGTCATGAGACCTACCTTGGAAGCGCCAGTGCCATTCTCTCGGACGAGATTGAAGGCTTTGAGTTCTCCGAAACTTTTCAGGAGCTCCTGGACTTGCTCCTCGTTGAGGTAGGTAGGTAAACCTCCCACAAAGATCTTGTTGATAGAATCGGGGACATTGGTGGAAACAACACCAGGGACGTGAGGGCCGACTGGTATGAAGTCATTCCCACCATAATCCTTCGGCCGTCGGATCTTGAGGGGTCCGCCGATGAACATAATCCCGTCGAAAGCCATGGCAGCAGTTGCATCCTCTGCACTCCGGAACTACATGAAGTAGCGCTCGTTCAGTGTCGCTAAATGTCAAGATGGGGAGCGGCCTTACCTCGACGAAAGCATAGTTCTTTTCATAATTGCATTGTACAGCTAAGACTGGGTTTCCTGGGGCGCCAGTTCCAATCTTCATCTCAGCCATCTGAGCATTGAAGAAGTCCGTCAAGTTTTGTTCGTTGATTTCGGGGGTGATGCTGCCAATGTACAGACGACGTGACTGGCGTTGAAGATTGGGATTTCCACCGACGCCCATACCCAGACCAGGGACCGGCATAGGTTGAGGCATGCCTTGAATTCCAAGAATAGGAGGAATCTGGGTTCGGTTAGCACCGGGCAGATTGAATAGACCTAGAAAGGCGTTAGAATGTGCACACAAAAAAGTGATTATGTATTACCAGTCAGCTTTGCTTGAATAGCAGTGTATTGTTCATAACCAGGGGCATGAACATCCCAGCCGGAGGCCTTTCTTTTTCGCTGTGAAAGCGGCACTGCGCCTTCTGGAGTCGGTGATCGTCTTTCTGGAGAGGCAAACTCTTTCGCTCGAGGGCGACCACGGCCTCCACGATCTCCACGGTCACGGTCGGGAGGGGGTGGTCCCATAGGACCGCCATTCATAGGATCATCTCGTTCTCTCCTAGGAGGGCCATGACCAAATCCATCTTCTCTGCCGCCTCGACCACCCCTACGGTCGTCGTCATGTCGAGAACGTCGGGGGTGCTCCTCATGGGGTGGCCGTCTGTCGTCTCCTCTGCCTCCCCTACCGTCGTCACGTCGGTACCGGTCGCGGTCCCCACGATCACGGTCACGATCTCTCTCCCTATCCCTTTCCCTCTCTCTGTCGCCTCTGTCGCCTCTTTCTCTGTCCCTATGTCGGTCGCGGTCGCGGTCTTCGTTATAACGTGAATAACGGTCTTCACGGCCACTGCGAGAAGATCGTTCTAGAAAGTAAAGAGAGAAAATGAGTATTAGTATGAGCGGTCGCTTGTCTTGTGGGTGTATGGTTCGGGTATCGCTGCAGCTGGAGCTAGAGCTGTGGGACATGGCGCAAAGAAGAATGGCACCATGAGCGCAGGATTCACTGGCAGAAAAAGGAACAAAAGACAACAGAAAAAAGCTCACCTCTGTCATACCCTTCAGCGAACGGAATAGCGACTGTTCAGACGATGAGCCATAAGAAGACAATGTAGTGGAATACTCACTTGGATCAGCCATGTTCGCCAAACTAGAGAAGGAGCGGAGTTTGAAAGAACAAAACTTGCTCATGATCGCCGTGCAGCGTCCACCAGCCGACGTCCCTGAAGATGCCCCAGAACACTGTCCAGGCACTGAATCCGAATTAGCTGGCAAAGCTGACGCTTGCGCTGGATGTGCAAACCAGGAAATATGCGCCTCCTCGACACCCAAAGGACCCGACCCCGCCCTGCCTTTCATTCGTCAGAGAATGTCGACAGTCAAACGAAAGATTCTGGTTTTGAGCGGGAAGGGTGGTGTAGGGAAGAGCACATTCACTGCTCAGCTGGCCTGGGCATTCGCTTCAGATGAAAACGCCCAAGTGCGTACTGTCTAATCTTCTCAACTGCTCTGACTAAGCATGTCATTAGACTGGTATCATGGACGTCGATATATGCGGTCCATCTATCCCCACCATCTTTGGAATATCTGAAGAAAAGGTGCATACGTCTTCGACGGGTTGGTCGCCTGTCTATGTTCAAGATAATCTCGGCGTGATGTCCGTCGCATTCATGCTTCCATCGTCCAAGAATGCCGTCATGTGGCGAGGTCCCAAGAAGAACGGCCTTATCTCCCAGTTTTTGAAAGATGTCGACTGGGGTGACTTGGACTGGCTCATCGTCGATACCCCCCCTGGAACTTCCGACGAGCACCTCAGTATCGTTCAATACCTGAAAGAATCTGGTATCGATGGTGCAGTGCTTATCACTACACCGCAGGAGGTCGCTTTGCAGGATGTACGGAGAGAGATCGATTTCTGCCGAAAGGTTGGCATACCCATCCTTGGACTCGTGGAGAACATGTCCGGCTTCGTGTGCCCCAGTTGCAAGAATGAATCTCAGATTTTCATTCCAAGCACTGGAGGAGCCAAACGATTGGCTCAGGAGACCGGGATAGAGCTTTTGGGTGCTGTACCCCTGGACCCACGCATCGGTAAAAGTGCCGATTATGGGTTTAACTTCTTGCAAGAATTCCCCGACAGCCCGGCAACCAAAGCTTACCTCGATATCATCGAACGTACGCGGCTTGCCCTTCTGGCAATGTACTCTGACTTAATCTGACTTGCTTTTTCTTTCAGGCATCCAAACTATTCTCGAGCAGTGAACCCTGTCTTTCGAGTACTAGATCCCTCGCATCTATTTATCGCATCAGCCTATCCCTCTTGGATGTATCACAAGTGTCATTCCTTCCTCAAATGTGTATCATCGGTGGACATGTAGTCTATAGTCATTAATACAACAAAGCAAAAAGCAATCTATAAATGTCAAAGCTCTCCCAGTTGCCTCCTCAGCCCTCAAAATCCTTCGGTAACTCGGATATAGGCGCATCGGCGGCAGACATTTCTACAATGTACCGGCCAACTGGAGCTTTCGCTGCCAATTGAGTGGCGTCCTCGGCAACTTCCTGTATCGAGATTGTGGACAATGTGCGTAGCAGTCTGCCACCTGTAATCATGGAAGTTGTGCGCGACCGAGCTGGATAGATAAAATTATCCTCCGAAGCCACTCGGGGGAAAGCGATTGACGATGCTTCAGGCACCGACTCCGGAAGAGTGCTCGCGCGCCGGGCATCGCTGTATGCCTGCATTGGGTCAAAAGCGGCCGGCTGTTCACTGTTTGTTTCATGTCTCGAGGTTGTCACCAGGGGTCCATCATCCTCTTCGTCTTCGTCGTCACCTTCGTCGTCAGAAGGTGGTGGAGGGGTGGCTATTTCTTCGGACTCTGGGACCGCAGGAGGGAAAAATGGACCGTCTGGACCGTCTATGTCGCGGACGATGTTGCTTCGAGGTGACATCGTTTGGTTTTCGTAATCGATTGATCGTCTAATGCTTGATCCTGAGCCAGAGATGAAACTCAATCCTCTGACTTCTTTTCTAAATTCTTGGATTTCAGTCCAGATGGCATCGCGAAATTCCTCAAAAGTTTCCAGTCGCTCTTGTTCTCGCCAGCGGTCAAATTTTGTAGGACATTCTGGTTCATCGTCCACGTTTGCTTCGTGGTATGCAGACATCCAGGGGTGTTCCAGAGCTTGCACCACTGTCAAACGTACATCTGGATCCAGGGTCAAGAGTTTTGTCAAGAGATCCACAGCTGTGAGAAGGAGTAAGAATCCATGTCAAAAAAAGGTGGTTCCTGTTAACCTTCCGGTTCTGCAGCAGGTAGCAACTTGCTAAACGGCCGTCTCTTCTTGAGGGGTAATGATCGCACATAAGCCTGAGCCTATCCATCATCGATTAGTAGAGGTGATGTCTCGTAGATCAGCGCGACGACATACTTTGGGACTTCCTATTCGGGCCATCGTTTTCTCGTCCGGTGTTCCTGAGATGAGGATCAGTAGTGTCTGACAAAGACGGATGGACATGGCTTACCTAATACATCCAAGATTTTGTTCAACTGATCAACTGCGAGACGATAAATTAAAGAAATTGAACCCAGCAAATCATAAGTTGGGGCAATTACCATAACTAGCAATTCGTCAGTTGAGGTCGAAATAGAACAGTTTGTCAATGAAAACCTACTCTTTGCCTTTGAAAAGTGGCTTCCCTAACAGTAACTCGCCGAAAATGCAGCCTAAACTCCATATGTCGATTGCTTTGGTATAACGCTTGAATGATAGCATGATTTCCGGCGCTCGATACCATCTTGTGGCCACATATTCAGTCAGTTGTGAAGCGTTTTCCTCCGACGCTGTATCATCGAAGCCTCTCGCAAGGCCAAAGTCACAAATCTTCAGCTCGCAATCTGAGTTCACCAGAAGATTTCCTACACTTTGTTTCAGAAAGTGAGAAGACCGAGATAGTGAGGCACTATACCAGGCTTAAGATCGCGATGGATGACACCTGCGGAATGTATGAACTTAACTCCACGGAGAACTTGATATCTACCATTACTTAAACCAGGCCGACAACAGACGCTATTGGGGTAGCTCACAAGAAATATTGGACATGCGCGCTGGTCAGCACTTGACCAGAACGGATGATTTGATGTAAATCCGCTACAGGGATAGACCACCATGTTATCGACTAGTGGCATCTGCAGAGGAGATAGTCACCTTCCATGGGCTGAGAATAGTTTAGCATGTTGGAGTATAGGGCGACAGTGGGCTGACCTCCATGAACAAGTAGCTACGGCGGAATTGAACACAAGTCGCGAAAGAAATGGGGTGACTTACATGTCGTTGAAATCGTATACGATGGCATCCATATCTGCACCAGTCTGGTTCAGCGACAAAAATGAATTTGACTGCAGGCACTGACCGATGAGACCGGTAATATTCTCGTGATAGGCAAAGTGTCGAAGCAACGTGATCTCCCTGAGGGCACGCTTTGCGAGCTCGACTTTGGTGAAGATCCTAGATACCTGTTTGATTGCAACATGCTCGCCTGACCAGCTGCCTTAGTTCATTTTATCACATATATGCGACGGCGATGAAAGATACCGGAGATCTCGTCCTGCGCCGATCTTTCAAAGGACGACATCAGCTACATAGTGGATGCGGAACACTGCCACTCACATTACAACCCCATATGCCCCTTGACCCAATTCTCGAACCAGCTTGAATCTTCGCTCGACACGGAATATGCGATCTGAGAAAACATCGAGTGTTAAAACAAGGATCTTACATGGTAAGATGTTCCGTAGGCTAACCGAATGAGGGTAGATGTAACGTATGATAGCCCCTGCGTCAAGTTGTCAGGCGACACCATCCATGCCATACCGTAATCAGCAGACCTTCTCTTGAGATTTGAGTCCGAGAATGAATCTGACGGCCTCCGGACTCTTGACCGCCCTCTTTCTCCCTCAGGAGATGCTCGGATCCGCTCCCCAGACGATGAATCAGATTCATTGCTCCTCCTTCGGCGTGCCCTTTGTGGCGGAGAGTCGCGACCCCGAGGCGCATCATGGTCGAGAGCAGAATCAGGACTCTGAGTAGGCATCGAGTCGAGTGGTATGCAGTTGCCTCTCAGAAGGACAACTAATCTGCGATAACCAAGTGATAAGAATTCGAGAACGCGTTCCGTCTCGCCGCAGGGTGGCCCACAGAAACGAGGCACCCGATTTCCGAAATGGACGGCATTCCCTTCAATGGAAACAAAAGTTTCCCTATTCGTGTCTTTTTACGTTTTCGGCTTCATGATTGATATTCAAGTTGCATCTTCTATTACATGCATGTACCAACCACTACCGACATCGACCACTGGTACTACTGTGCATACTCATCCGCAATATCAATCCACCCGAAGCCCACTCTAGTTGAAATTGACTTTCGTAAAAGAGGCAGCTGATTTACCTTGATCCATACCATTAAATTACCAGAAGAAGAAAGAGCGTCCTATTTCACATGTAATAACGACGTATGCTATGCTACAAGAATATATCATGCTGCTGTCGGAGAAGAAACTGCAGGTATTGGAGGTTGAGTAGGTGTCTGAGGTCTTTGAACACTTGACTCCGTAGAACTAGGCGTCTCGTCATTGAAGATGTCAAGGAAACCTGCTACCTTGGCCTTGTTGCCAGACTTCTTGAGAACAAACTCTCTGAGTCCAGCTTTCAGACTAGGCTGTTTGTCGACAATCTCCCGAAGTTGTTCTTTCGGTAGCTGGACCAGGGCACCAAAGCTGGCAGGGGCAATCGCTTTTGCACAACGTATGAACCCTTCCCACAGCGGAGGATTGATCCATATTCGTTTTGTGACAAGCCTAGATAATAACGTCGTAGAAACGAACCCAACAAGCGATTTGTATGTTGTCACCGCCTGGATCACCTATGATCAAGACAAAATAGATTTCAAGTAGGCTCGATTAGTGAATGACACAGACGTACCGTACGAAGAAAGAGCACAGGAAGTACAGGCTCGTCCACAATTTGTTGCATTACAACAGCCAAGATCTCAGAACGAAATACCTCGGTCATTGAAAAACAGATTCCGATTCCTGGACGCAGGGAGATGTAAGGCGCGATGGCGGTATATTCAAGAACGCCTCGTACCTTCCATGGCACTTTTCAAGCCAATTTCCTTCTCATATTGATGTAACAGAATCATCAATTCGGCGGGCGTAAGGAGCTCGCTATGACGGACTCGCGGCTCGTTCGATGATACAGTCCCAAAGTTTTCGGAAGGTGTGGAGATAATAGTCGTAAACACAGAGCGGACAATATTCTTCTGCTCAGCTGTGCCATTGAGGGTAGCCACGACACGGGGAAGATGTCGGATGATATCGGCCTTTTTGAAGGGTGTGAATATACGCGCTCCTGTACTGAATGATATTATATTTACCTTATCCATCTCCCCAATGATGGGCATCAGGAAACGAGCATCGAGATTGCGTTCTGCAATGAGTGCTTTCACCAAGGCCACCAGGGGTGCACTGGGCCGACCGTTCTCGGTGAAAATGGTAATGACGCGCAAAGCCAACGACTCGGCCCCTCGACGAATGTTACGTAGCAAAGTCAATAGTTTACCGTGGCCCGAGCCAAGTGATCGTATCAGTGGCGTGAGAAGATCCTGAAGAGCTTCCTGAACCGACACATCCATCCGGGAGTAACCCGCGAAAATGCTATTGAGCGGTTAACGTGGGAAGAGTCCGGTGACTATTTAGCTTACTCGTCTAATAGATCGGGTGCCTTGACCGATAAAGCAAAGAGGAGTTCCACGTATTGTAGTACCTGAGGCTTCTCTGCAGGAAGGTGAAGATCCACAGGAAGATACGGTGTCTGAACAAGAGCTTCCGCTGGCAATTGACCATCTTCCTCTGTGGCATTGTCTCCTGCACCTGATGTAGGTTCTTGGGAGACTTTCTTTTCTAATCGTCGAAGCATCTGGCGGGCAAATTCCCTGATCAGCCCATCCATGGGCTGTACGTCGGGCACCCATCGTTTCAGCGTAATGATGGCCGCATTCCGGGGCACTTTTTCTATGTGAGCCAAAGGTCAACAAAAGGGGTAAATACTGAGAATATACAACGCATACCAGGGTGCGTGGTGAGTTCAAGGAGTATACACAGAGCTTCGGATCGAACTGGTGGACGTGTGGCAACAAGTTCGCGAAGAGTCGTGAAACCAACCGACATCCTGTCTCATGATCAGTCGAACTTAATCCGTCTGGAGCAAAGAAAGCATGCCTTTCGGGATCCAGGCACAGCTCACGTAGAAGTTCGAGAAGGGTTGAAGAAATGTGAGGGAGATCGAGGAGGAATGCAGAGAAACTCTTGTCTTTGCCATCCAGTTTCCGCCGATAACCAGATACAATTTTTTGTAACCAAACGTCGTACACGGGCGGCTATGCAACAATCAGAGAGACCAAAGAGCGTGAGAACGAAAAAGGAGCGCACCCTGGAGGGATTTTCCGCGGATTGTATGCGATCGTTATACCACTCTTCGTTCATCCACATCGTCGCGAATTCGGCTCTACTCAATTTCCACATTAGTGCCTAATCATGCATCGCGGCTACGGAACTGACCTGGCTGGGAAATTGTCCAACACAAAGTCGCACAAACTCTGACGCAGGCGATCCACTTGCCGCTGCTTCTGAACAGGCAAGTCTGATGATGATATTGCCTCGTCCTGGAACGGTGACTCTAGCCCTCTGCTGACTATTCTCACAAGGAAGAGACTTGACATTGCTGCTAAGGGTTTTCCCAACAGACCAGCAGCTTTGGAGTCATCTTCCTTATTATTCGGCCGTAAAAGCTCCTCTGCTCTGTGTTGCATCTCCAATAGTGAGGATTTAACTAACACTTCACGTTCGGACTCTGACAATGCCCTTGGCGGGGGCATTGCAAACTCAGTAAGATTGAGGGGGAAGCCAACTGCGGCATTGCCATCTCGAGAATGAGCGGGGTCTTGTTGCTCCTCCAACTACGATCCAGGGTTTACATCGGATCCGTCCAAAGATGTCAATGCGCTCACCTGGCTATCCAATCTGTCTAGCTTGTAGTCAAGTTCGTCGTCAATCTCCATTTTTAGGGGGTCCACAGGTTCGGCTACTGGTACCGCCGCTTCACCATTTGGTAATTGAGAAGGGTCCGCTGGGGTCTGACTTCGTATCGTTTGTCTGTGATTCTATAGAACGGTCAGATATTAGGCGACGAAAAGCGTGAATATTCATTACTGCTACAGCGGTTTGCAGGGTAGTGGCAGACAAGGCAGTTAGGTTAGCAATGATAAGCTCGATGATGAGCGCTGCTGGTAACGTTCGGAAGTCGAACGATGACAGGACACTAGCGATGGATGGTCCAGCTTCGGGTTGATTTTCGATTTTAGGTCGCTTTGGATCCGATCCAGTCTCTTCAGAGGCTGGCAATGAACGCTTCCGGCTGGCCTCTGCTCGTCGATTGCGCTCATCCTGGGCTAACTGTTCCAGTCGCATAGCTTGCTGGCCCAGTGCAGCATTGATTTGCGCCATGTGCGGTGCCGCTTGGGGCTTTCTATGAAAAGTCCGCGTGAATAAGATTCTGCATTGAATAAGAGTTGACTCACTTCGAAATATACACAAGCATGATTTTTATGGTCTTTTCAACGCTTCGGATGTTGGATGGGGAAGCGGCCAGAGCATTAGGTGTCCAGGTGACTAAGGTCTGAACAATGAAAGGGAGGAAAATAGGCCGATGTTCCACCAGTGAAGCCCAACCATTCACAATGGCCGATATCAGATCTACGCTTCTGAATAGAAAGTCAGATGGGAATATCACCTAATGAAAGAGCATAAGGACGTACTGGCTAGTGAACAATATCGTGACGAGCTGTTGCAGCAAACGAACACCCTCCTGCTCCAATTGGTCGGCTTTGAGAAAGGGATGATCCGTTGGACACTGCGATAGATTGGGGTCGTTTTTGGATTGTAGCTAACCAATAAGGGTTAAGATATGACAGTCTGAGAGCAAAAGACAAAGCGCACCCTTGGATCAACAGCATTGCGTGTCTGCACTAGAATTACGCGTTGCATAAACTTCAAGGCCGCCAACTTCAATCCGATGTTTACTCCGGGAGCTCCAACGAGGTCCAGGATACGAGCCTTGGCTCTGCCAACGGTCTCCCATTGACTTCGTGCAGAGGGTTGTTGCCGACTCAGACATCTATCACACAGTCATTCAATGGTTCGTTCAGGACAACTGCAATTCGACGCGATACGTACAGCAGACGAAAGAGCAATGGATACACAGAAGCAAAGCATTGGATCACAACCTTGCACGTCGTCACGTCCCCCTCATTTAACAGACTCTCCAGTACATCCAGACTGCTTGAAGCCACTAAACAATTTCCCAAGTCAGGCTCCAATACATTCCAGGTTTCATGCAACCACAAAGAATCGCTTCCTCACATTGTGTCCGTGCGTCAATATTTAACGTCGTCTGCGACAAAGCATAATGCAAAAGATCCAGCATCCAGCTCTTCAACAACGAATTCTCGGCACGCGCTGTTGATCCAACCAAGGTCGAGAGAAACATAGGCAGTCGATTGGGTTGTGATTCAAGAGCTTCCCGGAGTGTAGCCAGTGTCTGAGCCTGCTGCGCCGAGTTCGGAGGGTCATTGATGGCAGCGCTGAAGAGCTGAATGGGGTCGACTGGCGCTGCCATCCTGTATTATACGCAGTCGAATGTTTTGAAGAACGTCTCCGCCAAGGCAGCAGGGAAAGGAACAGACTTCGGACTCCGCCGAACCTTAGCCATCCTCTACCATGGTAAGTCTTATTTCTGGCTTGGAGAGTCAAGCTGATCGTCTTTTATTTCGGTCTTTCTATACAGTCGTCAAAACAATCACAGGGAATTCAGACACTTCTTGAAGCCGAGAAAGAGGCTGCGAAGACTGTGCAGCAAGCTCGCCAATGTATGCTTCCTGCTCCTTCGCTCGCGCTATGGTCTTGACATCCGTTTAGACAGAGTACAGAAACTCAAAGATGCTCGGGCGGATGCTGAGAAGGAGATAGAGGAGTACCGAAAGGCCAAGGACGCAGAATACAAGACCTTTGAGAGTCGCGTACGTCATTCACAACTCCTGGAACGCTTTGCGCTCACTGATAAGCCCTCCCAATACCTTGTAGCATGCCGATGATACTTCAGACACACAATCTGCGGTAGACAAGGAGACAGACGCAAAGCTCGCTCAAATTGCCGAGTCCTATAAGAACAACAAAGACGCAGTCGTGAAGAAGCTCCTCGATCGTGTCGTTCTTGTCAAACCAGAGTTACACCGGAATCTCAAGAAAGCCTCATAATGACCACCAAGACTTAGTGCAAGTCTTGGATTGTTCTCGTAGCCCTACCTACTCTTTCCTCACAATTACCCCTTGGAGATCCAAAATTCATTGAAGCCTTGATTCACTATTACTCTCAAACAAAGATGGATAACTCATATAGATCCGGTTTTACATGAATGAAGATCTTCCAATGCCCAAATAATATTCTACTGCTGTTCCCGATCAACCTCTCCACGTTTCTGAACGTACTTTGGAGCCTGCGGGTCAACTTTTCCTTGCTCTTCGGCTGCAGAAAGATGTCAGCGACGTTCAAGCAATGCGAGAGGGAAGCGTACGCGTTGCATGCCAGAAATAGATGACAAGACCCGCAATGACGACGACGAATGCAGGGAAGTATAGCCAGAAAGGTTGATAGTGCTATATGGAAAAAAATCAGCGAACCATCATTTTTCGAGGTGAGGAACCATACGTAGAGGAACAATCCGAACAGAAGGCCGTAAAAGTCGGATGTCAGAAGAGAGATGTTATAATACGCAGATGAAGCCATGCGGTATAGTAACGGAGCAACGGTGTAAAGGATGATCATGGCAGCGGTATAGGCAACGAGGAGGCCAATAGTGGCGCCATCCCAAACTGCTTCACGCATAGCTTGATGCTCGAGGCCAGCAGCTTGAATTCCGTTGATGATCGTGCCCCACATGCCCAGCTGGCCGACGACTTCGTAGAGGGGTGAACGACGGACGAAGAACTCTTCCGTGGCATTGGCTATGAACATCATGGTCAGAAAATTTCACAGAACACGACTGTCGGCTTACTGAATCCATAAAGTGTAGCTCCAACAAGCATGAAGATATCACCCTTGACCTTTGACAGAGCAGGCCAATCCTTATCCGTCAACTCATCGCTCGCAACCAACATCCCCAGTCCACCAATGCAGACGAAGATACCAAGGAGCTGAGTCCAGTGGTACTTCGGACGAAGGTACAGCCAGCTGAAGAGTATGCAGACGGGAATAGCCCATGCGTCGAGGAGCATACATGAGAGGAGGTTGGTGTACTGGTATGCTTTCACAACAAGGAAGTTGCCCTCGACATCGCATGCACCCAGGATGACGTATTTCCATCCGTCTCGAAGGACCATTTTGCCCCAGCCTTTCATTCCGTCTGTTGATGATGTGATTACTACCAAGATGTATGGAGACGATGTGACGTACATTGATACATAGTGTACGGGGTGTATATAACAAACAGCGAGAAATACCTGGCGAAAATTAGTCTAGGCTTTCGCACAAAGAGACAATACTCACAGGAACCAAGTCTGGGTAGTAGGCAATGACCATCCTCTGTTCAAGAGTTCCGTGGTCGTGACACTTGTACAGGTGATACACAGCGATACAACTTGGCCAGCGATCAAACTCAACACGAATCTCCTCGTCCAGAGACTGGCGAATCGGGCCCACAAACTAGCAAAGAATGCCGACGGGCTGCTGAACACAATAGGGGGACGGACATTCTTCAGATCGCTCTGCTCGATCTGGCTGTTATCCTGGTCATAGAGGCTCTTGGAGTCGGAGCGAATAGAGGAGTCGGATTGTCTTGTTGGCAGTGCAGGCTGGACGATGGGCAGAACAGCGGCCATTGGAGATGAGCAGGAGAGCCTAGTGGACGAGAGGGGAGGTCGACCGGATCCGAGCAGGAGCTGGCGAAAGGCTCTTAAGCATTTTTCAGGAGAAAAATAATCGAAGAGTCGGAGTCTGATCGTGATCCTGCTCCAAACGGTCCTAGTGGCTGCCGGTCTCCGCTCCAGATCATGCAAATATAGCGCAGATCTACAAGTAGTCCATCTTCACCCTCTATTAATAACTGTTAATATTGCTACAGAACATTAATACAATATAGATCTCTAAAGATCAGCATTGTAAATCTATAGCGTCTTCAAGAAGAACTGGCGGAATATCTTCAAGAGGCCTTCTTAGATCCCTTTAATTAAGGACGGTCCGGAGATGCCGCATCATGCATCAGACAAGGTTCCTGATATCCTGATATCATGCAGGGTTCAAGGAGCCAGATGAAGGAGAGGGGTGGGAGGCTGCCTCCGCTTTCTCTGCATCCAGCCTAGCTTTCTCCTGTCTTTGGATCCGTCTAGCGCGCGGATTCAAAATACAGGCGGCAATCAGAACCAGTCCGTCTAGTAACTATGTGGAAAGGTCAGTCGGAAGCATAGATAACAAGCCAGTAGACTCACGATAACGAGACTGTAAACCACGCTCGCCAAAACATCCCATTTGGCTTTGAATGCAAGCGAAAGTACCGAGAAGACGGCGCCGCTGATGTCTATTGTCATGAACGCATAGCTGACGCCTTTGACTTGCTTCAACTTCCATATTTCAATATACTGAGGTCTGAGATCAACACAATTAGGAACAACAACCGGGTGAAGAGAGAAGGACAATTACACAAGACCGAGAGAGACCAGCACAGAAGACATTATGCCAAAGAACTGGACCCCTCTATTTCCGCTCTCAGGATGGACCTTGAGAGCATGCCGGAGGGCGAATGTCATACCGACCTCGAAGCCAGTTGCACCGAGGGAGAATACAACTAATATTATTAGACATAAGATAAAGGGTTTCTTCGATTGATAGTATAAACACTGGCGGCGAGAGATCAGGTAATATAGACGGACAGAAGGTCAACAGACTAACTTGTGTCCAGCAAATCACAGCCAGAAATCCGAAAGCTTGAGGTTGTACGATAAGAGGAATATTAATGTCTTGAACAATATTATAGACTCCAAGAAATATAGCTGCTAGAGCCCAGAGTAGCCTTGGATATGAATCAGAGCTTCGCGAGACTTTGACAGAGGTGATCCGAACATGAAAGAGGCAGAAAGGCCTTCAGCAGAATGTTCGCGCCAGGTCTTCCATGCCTGTGGGATGAGCTGGCCGCACCAGAGAATTGTGCCTTGAACGGGCTTCAGATTATGACTAGATCAGGAAACAGAACATGTAAAACCTATAGTGCCCAGGACATTTTCTGCTGTCTTTTGCTCTTTCATTCACTGCTGAATGACGAGCAAGACGACGAGCGAAAGAGCTGAAAATTGAAGATTCCGATCCGTGCCGAAAGTCGGAGCAAGATGCCGACGCCGGCCTCGTCATCAACAGGTTCGAGGGGGGAAAAGACTAGTTATATATTTCCAGCAAATACAAGTTATCCAGATACAACACAAATTTTGAGAATATACAAGTTAGATCGTCTTGGAAGGCTTCAGGTTTCGGTACAAGCGGAAATAGTAGAAACCGGCAGCAGCTGAGGTCACAGCGAGCGTTGCTGGGATGGGACCTTTGGCGACACGGGGAAGGGACGAGAGCAGGAGCACAGCAGAGGCACCTAGAGCAACAGTTAATGACGCCAATAAATTAAGAAATAGTCGCTCACCTAGGGCACCCTCAACCCCATTCGGAGCACCTTTGCGCATCGTGTCTGCACTCCAGAGATACAAAAGACCGACGCTGCCTTCACTGAGCATCAAGATATACAACATGAACAACCAGCTCACCTCACTCCGGCCACGAGAGACGGAATGGATCTCGTCCTGGCGAACCCGGTGACTCCTACATCGAGTCTCTTAGCATGGCACGCGACACCCAGCAGCTACTAAACTCACCTCCAACGACACAGAGCCCTCCCATAACATATGCTGGATAAGCCGACTAGCAAGCGTCAAAAAAGCCCTGCTCGACGACGTTGAGGATGCTCACCATGGTTGTAGTCAAGAGTGTGGGGAAACAGCGTGTGACGCCCGCTTATTTCTTCCATTGTCTCCTCGTCGCCTGTAGCATCCACCTCACCCCGTCGTCGAATGTCCGCTTATTTCAGCAACCATTCTCAATCTCGTTTCTTGCCAACCACAACGCCCAACTCGCATCCACCAAGTAACACAACGTCCTCAACGCCCAGTCCATCCAACTCCTCATCCAACGGTCTTCGATCTCGCGTCCCCTCTCGCCATTTTGCCTCCTCCATATCCATACCCTCAGAGCAAAGATCGTCCATTAGTAGCTCTACAAACGGTGTAGCCACCGTCCATCCACTTCGCAACACGTGGGTACAGGCCACACCCCTCGACGCCTTTCAAAACTTTTCCCTCTGATCACGCCACTCTATTATTCCAGATGGGTATTTTGGTTCCGACAGACGCATCCCCCAGGCTCAAAAGTCGTCAATTATGAAGAAGGCATCAAGAAAATCTCCAGCTTCAGCTCGGTCAGTCCACTCGCCATCTTCTTTCGCTCAGCTCGCGTACCGACTCGATCTCGTGCTCTAGATCGAATCCTATTGGTCCCTATGGACACATCTCCAGCCACCCTCTACCCTCCAACCCACGACAGACTACCTTCTCTTCCACACTGGTGTGCGAAGGCCAGTCTGGGAAGACCCACTCAATATCTCTGGAGGCAAATGGATCATCCGACTGAAGAAAGGAGTCGCGGACAGGCTATGGGAAGAGCTCATCATAGCCGTCATTGGGGATCAATTCAGTGATTGTGGGGATCCAGAGAGTGGCGAGAACGATCCTCCTGAGATTTGCGGATGCACTATCAGCGTTCGTCATTCCGAAGATATAGTGAGCGTGTGGAATAGGAATGGAGCCGACCAAAGGGTCACTGGCAGAATAAGGTGCGTGTCTTGTTGTCAGACTAAACGTTTTCTGACCTTTCTTGATGCACAGAGATACTATGCGACGCGTCCTGAACCTGCCTGCCAATACTATCATGGAGTACAAATCCAACAACGGTGCGTACGCCTCTTTGCTTTGTTCGCCAGTACTTATGTCGGCCCAGATTCTCTCCAAGATCGCTCCAGTTTCAGGAACTCTGCGATTGACCGAGGCTCCGACCGGTAGTTATCATTATGTTAGCACAGGCTGCGCATATATAGCGTCATTCCTAGTAACTTGTCTTGCCAGTTATATTGAACCCCATTTGTCGAGATAGCGACTCTCATAATCCAAGAATTTCTTGGGTTCAGACATTCATACTACAGTGGATGGGCACTTTGAGCTTCCTTACATCTCCACCACCGAGTGACCACGAGTCAGACCGATTGTCACTTGAGTCAAGCTAAAAATAAAATTCGAAAGCTGAAGGCTTTGTGGCGCACGGATCGGAATTCGGTAACTTTTTTCTATGCAGGAAGTCATATTTTGTGCTTCCGGACCCGCCTCAGAGAACTCGTCTCTGGGCTCGATATCCCTCAACGACTTTACAACTGGCACTCCTATTTTCTCGTTAAAACAGACCGGCGCTAGTCAACAATGCGTGGCTTTTGTGGAGACCTCAAATCGTGAGGGAGGGTTCATATTGGCCGCCCAGGCTGAGAAATCGATTCTCAATGTCTATTCTTTTCAAAAGGTAATTTTAGGGATGAACCTACATTGAAATACATGTCCTGAATTCTAGCTAGGATCAAGCTGTCTCCAAAATTGTTCTTCCTGAAAAACTTAGCTGCCTAGCTGTTGATCCAAGAGGACTATATTGTGCAGGTGGCACCGCGAGTGGAAGAATGTACCTGTGGGAGGTGAGTCCACCCTAACGTCATGTATAATCTTTAATAGCGACCAGATTTCCTCAGGAATACTCTTCAACGCTTGGGAGGCCCATTATAGGAAGATCAATGTGGCTCGGTTCTCGCAGGATGGGGTGGTTCTCGTAACGGGAAGTGAGGATTCAGGATTGAACGCTTGGGAAATCGCTAGGTACCCCCCTTTTCTCAATATTGTGCAGTCGTCTGACGTGGTGCAACTAGATTAACGGATAATGACCTTCAGAATGATATTCCGCCATCCTATTACTCTATGACAGACCATACACTATCCGTAACGGACATTGCTATTGGACTGGGTGCCTTCCCCACATGTCGCGTCCTGTCCTCTTCGGCAGATTGTTCAGTGAAGGTCAGACGCACGGTTTGCATATATAAAACCGCTCGTTGACCATATTTTACAGATGTGGGACCTCGCTACACAATCCCTCTTGACCACATTCGTTTTCCCAAAACCAATCATTTCGATATCCATGGATCTAACTGAGCGTCTGTTCTTCGGTGCATCGCAAGATGGATCAATTCATCAAGTCAACCTCTACCGTCAGAGAAAGGACAAATATTCACGTGGAAACTTCGAGCCTGTAGGCGGTGAAGGTGTTGGTGAATCGATTCAAATTGCTCAAGAAGAGGACGCGAGCTCCCGATTGATTTCTGTGGGGTGCGTAGCTTCAATCATTTTCAGGAGCTGCCCTTGATCTGATGTCGCTTTTCTAGGCAACCCATAACCACCATCTCAATATCTCTCACTGCACAACTCCTCTTTGTTGGGACCGAAAACGGCTTAATCCATATCTATGATATCTTCTCGAAGCAGCTCCTCCGTTCGATTTCGAATCATAAGGGGCAACCCATAACACGCGTGGCATCAATGATGAAAGCTCCAGACCTCATGGGTCACATCAATCTCGAAGAAGGTATCCTTTCTCGGGATCCTCTGCCTCTCAAGCCCGTTCTCCACTTCCAACGAATGCGAGATGCCAAAGCGCGGGAACGACACACGGTTTCGATTATGCTTCCTATCACCGAACCTGTGAGATCAGACATCCAAGTCGTATCTCCTTTTCACTGACATGCAACATTGATAGGATGCCGACGATCTTGATGAGGACGATTTCGAGGCGATTCAAGAAGAACACGCTTATTTCACACGGGCACCGGGAGATAGCACATCCTCTGAACATTCACAGACTCAAGTATTGGCACTTGAAGCCCAGGTCGCCACCCTCAGAGACCAACTGGCGAAAGCGAAGGGAATCAATGACGCCATGTGGGAGAAGGTCGTACATAACGTCATCGAAGGTGGAAAATCGGCTGAAAGCGCAACGACCCCCACGTCCAATGGTCAGAGAGAAGAGAACGAGAGAGGGACCAAACGTCCTAGAAAAGGGAATTAGCTAATATGTCGATATGATCTCCATGTGCGTTGCTGGCAATTGTACGTGTACTATATAATAAAACAACTTATAATGTAATAGCTATACTGCATGGCGTGGACACGTTTGTTCTGGAGCTAAAACTACAAAATACAATGGTTACCTAGACATGGAAAGTAAAATGGCTTTGCTACAAAAAATCATGATCTGTCCTTGGATGTACTGGCAGCTAGTTCAATTTCTCTTCGTCTCTCAAATATGAGCCTCTCCTTTCCTTCCAATTTTTTCAACGTGCTTCCGGCCGCCAACAGCGTCGCGAAGGATTCTCGGTAACCTTTCAACTCAGCGATGATCTGCTCCGGGCCCTGTACGCCTCTCCGCAGATCACTTTCGGCCCCAGGCTTAAAATCTCCTTTCCCGTCTCCATCGAGATCAAGGCCTTCTTCCGCGTCAGGTCCCAGTAAGGAAAGTACTTCCCTTCTTTGCACGTTCCAGTCCGCTTTGAGCAACATGCCAACTCTTTGACTGTTATCGTCATCGGCGTTCATCAGTCCCACAAGTAGTCTGCGAGCATGACCTTCCAGCTGCACACCAGCTTGCAGGATACGCTCCGCGATGTCATTCTCGGCGTCATGGATTTCATTTGTGGTTTTCTCCCCTGAATTGTCATCCTGATTGGGGCCTTGATCGTCTTGGCTTTTGGAACGCGAGCGAGCGACGAGTTCGGCGTGGGGAAGGAAGACGTGTCTGGCGGCTTTCTCGAGGTCTTTCTTTGCATAATCCTCATCGTGTTTTTGTCGACGATGCTCCAGACGCCGCTTTGAGACGAGTTGGAGGGTGGAGGTAATCGTCTGCACAGCAAACGAGGCCATGACAGGGACTGCGATTAGTGAGTAAACCCTGTGTTGCGTTAGTCATAAAATCAAGAATTTAGTTCGGGGCGTACACAAATACCACTTAAGGAAAAATAGTGAGAAAGGTACGACGTTGAGCTGAATGCAATGTACTGACCTCTTCCAGCGCTTGATTGAGGTGCGAAATCACCGTATCCAACCTTTTGCTGTTCAGGATCTCCGCTACGAAGTTCATTCCCGGAAACTTACAGTCAAGAAGAATATGTAGCAGAAGTAAAGGCCGTCTCCATAGGTCCATTGCTGTGAGCACGGTAAGCGTCGAAAATAAGACATTATATGCATCTTACTTCGAGCTGCGAGAAGATAGCTGCTCCCACAAGCCAGAACGTGACAAAATACGTGACAGAACGGACGATGTCTCGCTTCTGTTGTTTAGTCTCTTCCATTTTGGCAACGTCGTCTAGAAACTTGATTTCTTCGTCCAGATTAGGGGTAGGGTTTTGCTTGTCCTGACGTTCATGATATTGTTTCTCCATCTCTGCCAGATGTCTACTCTGTGCATCCTTGGATTTATCAGAGAAGAATCCAATGATCATGCCGATAGCATTTGCGAGTTGAGCGACCAGGAAAAAGAGAAATGGGAACAGGATAATCCTTCCAGCGGTCGTTGTGGGTTCGAAATCGCCGAATCCAACCGTCAGACTGGACACGACCATAAAGTATATGCCGTCGAAATATAGCCAATCTTCAATTCGAGAGAATATAAGAGCCCCGAGACCAATGGCGGAGACAAGCCAGGTAACCTGGAGCATGAAATGTCGACCTGTGATACGGACTTCGGAGGAAGTAACTCGTTCTTCTTTCTGTGACGGGTGGAATGCCACAATCCAGTGGATGAGTAGTGCTATTGTGATGAAGCCACTGAGGATGACCGAGACGACTCTGTGTAGCGCCGCCGCCAGTGAGTCCCGAGCGATTGGAGTTGGTCTGATCGATATCGACTCACGCGCACCAGAAGGCCTCAAGGTAAGTAAAACCATCGCCACGTTTCGAACGACTCCCAAATACGGAAAGATTTATCAAGGCAACGATAACCTGCTCGGAATTGAGTTGCTGCTCAGCATTTTTGGACGCCGCCTACCTTTATGGTCCAACATAGCAGTGATACTCGAGTGGTGATTTTCCATAAATAATATCGTGAAGAAAAACGGACAATCCTAGATCAAAATGAGCTCCAATATCCCAGTTGACGTACTGCATGGTATCCGCTCACAAAAGTCCATTGGCCACTACATTAAATGCAAGACCAACAGCGGACAAAACAAGACTTGCATGAACATCGGGAAATGGCTGATTATCTTTTGCGAACCACTATATCATCGTAAGTCAAAGTTTTTCCCGGACAAAGTGGAGAGAAAGCACCTCCTGAGTTAGAGCTGGGATGTCAAACAAAGTCGAAAAAGGAGCCAAGACTGCAGCGACAAGTGGACAGACTTGGCCAATATCTTGCAAGTTTATCTGACGTGTAGCAAAATGTAGGACGCTCATAGTAAGGTGCCCCCTTCTGCTGTCCAGCAGCCAGTTATTAGTGAGGAGGTCATGACATCACCTTCACATATTCGCTTCGGCACTAGCGGCGGCGAGCAGACGTCGGAGCCGTCGGAGCCGCCGAGATGCCGTGCCGTGCCGGTCGCAGTACGTCTGGTGCCTGCTTGCGAGTCGCTGTGTTGCCGCTCGAATTCGCAAGACGCGGCCGCAGGAATAGAGATGTTTAAATAATAAGCAGAAGAGCGCGACCTAAGTACTCCTCATCAGACAACTTCCTCAGCTTCACACATCATATTTTTCAATGTATACGCCTCATTATCATCATCCTGCCGCATATCCTCACTTTCTTCGGCGCAGGAGCCCTCGTTTCCTTTGGTTCTTTATCGGTGCTGGCGTTGCGACATGGTGGCATCATAGTAAACAGCGCGATTCCATGGGCTACCGTGGTCGCCGCGAGCCTCGGCCCCTAGCAGATCGTGAAGAGCCAAGGCACTTCGACGAAGTCCGTGACGCCGACGTCCACGACCGCCAAATCGATGGACGTCGTCGGTCCGATCCATCTCCGTGGCGAGATCACTCGGAGACTTGGCGAGAATTCGGAAGCCAGGCAACTGATACTGTACGTGTCTTGGATTAGATTGTGCGCAGACGACTCATTTTGTCATTATCATTGCAGCTTGCGGACATTTCTGAATCTGCTATTGATTCTGCATTTTCAACTCTAGAAGCATTGAAAGCTGTAAGCTACTTCGAGTTCTTGAAATAAGCCTTTGGTACTCACCTTGTTCAGAAAATGGCGGAACATCGAGCTCAGCGTGAAAGGATGGAAAAGGAGCAAAGAGATCGACGCTTTGTTTGAATGTGACGCCGAGACACAATCCACGATTCCTTACTTGTTTTACAACCACCTCTTAATCATGGCTTGATATTTATATTAGTTAATTGAAGAAATCAGAAACACATTACTAGGTAACCAGACAGAGAAGGACGTAGCAAGATAGCGCAAAGTTATAGTGGTCGAACCATCCACTCTCGAAAGGAATCCTCATGATACCCTACGAGGAGCGGGTATATCGCCATTGACAAGCGTTTCGCTGTCATCGAATATGACTTCACCCGAGCTTTCAATTAGATCCTCCCTTCGCCTTTGTGATCTTGATTTCGAGTATGCTCCGTTACTAGGAACTCGGTTATGACGGGCTTCGAATACAGCATCATCTGCTTCGAATTCATCGCCTTCGCCTTGGAAATCGAAGGTATTGCGGGTTGCGGAGGGCGTCAAACGGTCGTAGGCGTTTAACAGAGGTTTGGACAGAGGGAGTGTGCGATAGGTTCCTCGACGGAGATGGACTGCATAAGAGTAAAGTAGTGCCGCGAAGTATATCTAGGAAGCCGTTAAAAATATCCGAGACGATTCTTTTCAGCGCACCTTGATCAGCCAACCTGCGGCAAGAAGGAACGCAGCAAAATGCTTTTCTCGGTTCCAAAGTGCCATAGCCATTTCTGTACGCTCGGCTTCCGTGATATTACGACCACCATCGGCGCCTTTTATCAGCTCAAGCTGAGCGGCGGAATGGGGTGTGGGTCTGCCATCATGGGCTGTATAGACCCACCACAAGACAGAGAAGTACCCGAGCCAAAGAGTCGAGAAGAGATGGTCGCAGATGAAGAGATGAGCAATGTAGAATACATTACGAGCATCTTCCTACATTTAGGGCATTAGAGGGGTCAACTTGTCACTGACAATACTCACCTCGTTGACTGCTTTCAGTCCCCACAAGAAGAGTGCCAATGTAGCGATCGAATAGATATAAAGAGAGACTTGTGCAATGGTCCCTCCGGTAAACACTGCAATCAATCCGTAAACGCCTGCAACCTTGTTAAACAGCTGAATGGTTCGTGAGTTTCGCGAAATGACGACGCCTGGTCGAAGGTTCCTTACCGCAAACAGAAGGGCTAATCCAACGCCTGTTTTGAGGTCCATCACGCCCATGAAGGAGGTAAATGGAGGCGGACGCCATGTCTGGCGAAGCATTATTCGCATCAAGGCAAGTTCAAGGAGAGTGAAAGTTGCGGTTGCCTTGAACAGCCTGAGTCTCCGTCGAGCGCCGATGTTCACTGATTATGTCAGCAACTCTCGTGTCTCAAAAAATCCAAGTTGGCGCGCTCAAACGCGTCTCCTGAAGTGCTCACCGTCTTCAAAACTGTTTCAAATTATTCAATCTGGGGATTCGGTCTCTTTCTAGGCGTTCATCACTAACGCGTTCAACTCGTACTATCACTGGTTATGGCTTTACCGTCAGGAAGTTTGGCACCACCGTTGTTCGTTTCCAGCGATGACTTCGTTGCGTCTGGACGGACTATCTCGAGCGCCTTGTCGCCCCGAGGAAACAGCTTCTGTGTATATCCCACAATTGCCAAGGTGTGTTCCTGTCTTTATTGCGGTGTTCTCTCATCTCATTCGTCACGAGTACGACCGAACGGAGGCTAGAGACGTGCAATATGAATCAAACGTGTACCTTGGGAGACAGGAGAGTTATCCTTTAATGAGGAAGGCATGTTTCGAGTTGTTCGGGAGCGCGACAATCGCATCATCTTGAGTGTTTCAGCTAGTCTCCGATTCCTCTGTTCAATGGACCCGAACCCAAGAATACTTCGAAAACGAGAAGTTGCTAATTTCACTCTGTCAAAAGAATCTCCTCTCTAAACGGATTTATATTTGATTTCAAGGATCTTGCCAGAACACTATCGGCCACTGCTTCCCGAGATTCTGGAGGGCTATTCCATGACATTGAAAGGGCATATTCGACGGCTGGAGGTGAGATGGCGGCCTCGCTCTACATTACGTGTACTGAGTTATCTCGTCAGATAGAAAACTGCCCCCCGAGCGCCGTGGAGCATTACCAAACACTAGACGCTATCTTCGATTTGTTTCGCCTCCTAAGTGCGGGCAAGTCCGACGTTGGTATCTTCGGCGAAGACCTCTTGGATTGGTTGAATCGTCATTACGTTTCACCGACATCTCAACAAGGTATTAACCTCGCCGATCAAGAGAGACCCTGGCTCGATGAAGATTTCTGGCCTACCTTGACGAAGTTGGTGTCTTTTAACTCTATTTAGCCTTTATGGCTTTATACTTTTTTCCCATTCTAGATACACGCTACGCGGCATCATCCCCCCTTTGCAACACTTTCTGCGCCTTCTCTCTTCACATCCATCGAAATACCTCCAGTCTCTCGCTCCGAAGCTCAGTGCGCTCTTGGAAAAGTTACCCCGCGCTACAACGGTCTCTAAGATACAGTTCCAACCATTGAGAAAGCGATGGTTGCAAGAACTATCCTCGTTTCGGTCCGAGTTCGATGGGGTGCCTCAGCTGGCGAGGGAAGATTGGTGGGCTTATCTCACTGATATCCTCGATGTGTTGGATGGGGATGAAATCGTCATCAAACGTCTCGGGAGAGATCTAGGGTTTGGTTGGCGCGAAATCGTCTCTGTTTGGGGTCTTTGGGGTGACGAGAAGCTGGAGCGCGATCATCTTCCGTAGGTTGAATGATCAACAAACCGCCCATGAATTGAACGTTTGGACAGAGAGCTTGTCGGTGGTTTGCTTGGTGAAATGCCTCCGGATGAAGAAGATTTGGAGGAAATGATGCTTATCCAACTGTTCTCCGAAGACCTACCGAAAGCTCTGGACATAGCCATGCAATTAGACCCTTGGTTGGGTGCCCACTTGGCCGATATTCTCCAAAATCAAGAGCTTCTTGATGCTCAGGCTGATGACGAGTAGGCTCTCTGGTCCATTCCTTGGAACTCCGACAGACGTCTCTGACCTCCCCTAGCACAGGTGTATCATTGCGAGATCAGTGTGTTTTTGAATATGCGGAGTCAATTTTAAGTGACCCGGGGCAGTGGATGATTGCCGTGGCCTATATGCAGTCTTGTGGTCCCGTGGGTCTCAGAATGGCGGATGAAATCTTGCTGCGGACGCCGCTCGACTTCGATGCCGTCGGCGTTAACAAGGACCCCCAGACCGTAGATAGTCGAGGAGATGACGTTACCATGGATAATAGTGATCAGCCCACTGTCATATCGAGTCATGTACTGCGGTTAGCGCAGGAGCACAACCGCGAATGGGTCATCGCCACAGTCACTAGGGTAGGTGCTATCCAGAGAGACTTGCGCTCTGTTGACTTTCCTCTGCTAGATTGCAGCTAGACAGCTGGCTGACCGAGGCCGTCTTGGGGAGGCTCTGAGTTATTCATTGACTTCGGGAGATCGTCAAGGTATTGACCGAGTAGTCAATCAAGTCATGGAGAACTATTTGGAGACAGGTATTGTCACTGTATATGCACAATACCTGGCCCAAATGTCTGATAATTTTTTTCGACATATCCTCTAGGTCCTGATGCATTACTGAAATTCATCAACGAGATTCCACCAAGTCTTCATACCGCATATCGACATCCAGGCCCAAACGGCCTACACAGTCTAGCTTTCTTGCTGAATTACACTGAGTTTCAGATCCATCGTGCGAATGGGGATTCCTCAAAGTCAGCTCGCCATCTTGCAGATATGTTCCGGCAAGACATTGTGCCAACAGCGTGGTGGGCGGCATTGCTTGTAGATGTTGGGGAGCTGTTACTTGACGGCAAGTCACTCGGTTTCTCACGCAATTCACCCTCCCCTGATACTCAGCAGAGAGTGAGTTGCATTTCAGCCAAGTAGACGCTTATGAGCTACTACGGCGCGTCGAAGAAGTGGCTGTAAATCTTGCAGAGGGAACTGGTGATCGTTATCTCGGTGGCCTCGGCAAATCACTCAAGACCAAAACCGGCGGCGAGAAGGAGGCACTTAAAAAGCTCGAGCTAGTTCGCTTCGCCTTCGCCAACTACTTCGCACGCTTAACCATACAGGGTGCCAGTCAAGTAGCCTAGTGGGCTTACGGATCCCCAATGGGGGCATTTGGACACATGGGTTGATGACCGTGGGGTCAAGATGGGGTTCTTGGGCAGCTGCAGGGTAATTCCCTGACATCCGGAAGTCCTCTGCGACAACTGAATGAGCTTAGCGTGAGCAGATCGAGGAACTAATAAGTATGAGAGAAAGCGCCCAGCTCGTGTAAATACTTGATGTATCTGTCTGTATGAATGGGATGCTCTGAGACGCGCCTAATTAAGCTTGTCGGCCACTGCCAGTGGTGCGGCAGGTTCTCTCAGAACTGCAATTATGTAAGCACAAATTCACATTCCGCGACCCATTTTTGAACTTGGAAGGCGTACCCTGTAGCTTATTTCCAGGGGAGCTGGGGTAAACGGCCATCTTTAAACTTTCACGTCTAATATCACGTGGCCGACACCACTCAAGAGATAACGAGGTTTCTGATTAGTCGTTTTATCCTTCGCTGGCTAACGTCGAGATTCACCCACAGCAAGCTGCAATTTGGGTTAAAATGACTACGAACTTAAATCTCATCTCTCTGGCGCCGTTCCTTGTCCCAGGGACATGGACCAACATGACTCCTGTCTTTTTCTCCGCGATTGCATATCATGCGGACAGGTCCAGAGCTATCGCAGGAAGTCAGAAGAATTCCTTGATTGATCAAAAACGCATCGAGCATTGTCATGGATCAATCGGCGCTCCAAGCCGTAGCGACCTTGTCCCGCTCGGTGAATCCTCAGTGGACAATAACTGCTACGATCTCCTGAGCTGAAACGCCTGCATATCCGCGCTACGGGACTGTTCGGAGCCGGAAATACTATTCCCACGGCGCTTTGTACGCCGTCTGAAGGAGCGGTCAATAAATTCACTGTTTAGACAAAAAAAGTCGATGTCCAATCACCTGGAGCATGAGGGCCTTTCCAGGCCTTTGGGTGCTGCACTGCGCTCGATTCGCCGATGTCATCGCAGTGATATGATTGTCCTGTTCCGCGATTGGCTGTTGATGCCTGTAAGTGGACATTTCTGTTGTTAACACAGTCTCACTTTGGCTATGCCACTCATACATAAGGCATGGCGACAGTCACTTCCTCCCGTCATCGATAGCTCTACGGGACTGCCACTTCCACCATCACCAAAGTGCTTCAGCTTGATCCTTGAACTCTAATAAAGGTTAGAGCATGTCTGGCCCAGTTATCAGCGTGTTAAACACAGAGAAAGCTATGTGCTACGTACTCGTCAGTGTCGTCCACTATGAAGGATGCACCCATAGGTATCCAACGGGATCACAACGCGTAAGTCTATCCTGGCATCTCATATTCTGCTCATTCAGAACCACCTCCCAGATGGATTGTCATAGGACGAATTGTCGACATAGCCAGCTGCATAATAGGGCGCAGCACAACTGCACTGAAACTTGCGCCCAAACGTGACTTGCATTCGATGCGAAGCCAAGGCATGTGACTGATGGTTTTCTTTGGCAGGATGACTCCCGATCAAGGCATTGTTGACGAGATAAGAGCTGGAAATTGCTCATCATGTACTGGTGCCGAAAACAATTGAGCTACAGCAGCAATAGAGAGATATTGAGTCGAACCGTCAGACGATTTTTCAAGATCTGTACACCTCTTTCGCTCTGGCTCTTTCCCCGTCGTTTCTTTGTAACATACAGTCGACAACCCCTCCCTCGTTCTTGAACGCGCTCGATAACAATGCCGGCCTGGCAAGAACCATCACATGGGGCCAGTGACATCGATGAAGGATATGGATGGAGCGCAAAACCGGTCCGGTCCTGAGGAGGAACGAGACGGTGCCTTTCCCGAGCTGAAACTAGGGCAATAGACCATGCGTAAAACGCATGCTGTCATACATACGACAGAACGCGACCGGAGAGAGGACCAACTCAGACTGAGGCTCGGAGATTTTTTCGAGTGTGGCGCCGAATCAAGCTCGCCCGAAACCCAGCCACGGCGTCCCTGGCAGCGAGGTTGACGAAACTTTGGCCTGGGATCAGGTGAATGTAAATGTGAATGTCTTGTGGCGGCAAAAGCCTGTAGATTGCAGGCAATGTGCATGGCGTGCGTCGCCGAGGTCAGAACCACTAACCCCGAATAGATTGTGCGCTGATTTGAATCACCTTTTCTAGTCAAACATAGGGGGAAATGTGTCTATGGGGCGAATTCTCTCAGTTAGCGGAATCTAAATCTACACTTTTCCGCCGCGGTGCCTTCGAACGGACGGGTGAAGATTTACACAATCTGTCCCATACAATTGGGAGAAGGCGATGCCTCTCCTTTCATGATACGACAACGCGTGTGTTTTCATTTGTGAATGTCACTAAAGCGTGGCAAACATTCTGATGGGGGAACTTTAGATCTAGGAGTCAGCCGATCTCCTCAGACTGCCATTTTCATGGTCTCCACTTGGGTTTTGGGGATTTACGTGTACCCGCTGAGTTGTTCCTGTTCTGCGAACACTTGCAAGGCCGCCGAGCTCGGGGTTGTTCGAAATGCACCTCTTCTGCCCAGAGAGGTCTAGGGCTGCAGAGATAACCGAATCAGCCATCCGTATGTGTGTGTGATATCTAGCGCTTGCGGAGAAATACGTAATGGTGCTGCAGCCCACACACTTCGATCGTTCACAGTCTATTAATCGAAGAAGAAAGGGAAGCGAAATTTCCAGGGGACAGATTTTTTGATCCCGTCCGGCCCATCTTCGATTGGAGCTTTGCATCCCGATCCTGCTGCTTACATCGGCACAATGTCTTGCTCTTCGTGGCTAGTCGACAGAACGGAGAAGCCACGCCGGCCCTGCTGGGATGTGACCGAGGCCCGTCATATCAAGTCTTTCGTCATCTTCTAGAGCTGAAGTTCTGGTTTGCTCTCAAGATCTAGTATCGCGTATCCTCGGGACCCTGTTGGTCGGCTTCCCGTGCATAGTTGGGTCCTTATGCTAGAGGTAGACGACCCACGGCAGGACCCTTCGTTTGTGACTAGGCTGACCAATAGAGAACCATCCAAAGATTCATTCGCAAGGAAAAAGATGACGTATCGACATTATTAAGGCTACAAACCCTTCAATGAACATGCAGGCACATCATGTTCCGCGTACTTACGGAAGCCGAACGGCGGGACTTTCACTGAGACTAGCAATCGCTAGGCAATGAGTAGGAAATACCTATCAAGCATCCATTTTGTGACTTGGTAGCCTGGTTGTGATCCAACGCTCCCTCTTCAGGGACTAGCCTGCAGGCTACTGAGCTCTTAGTCTCGGCTGCAAGATTAATGGAAGGAGTTTCAAGACAAAGTCTCACGTGCAGCAACCCTCTCCCCCCAAATTCCCGATTGTGAGAATAAGCGAAATAGTATAAATAAAATCATCATCCAGAAGCTCTTGACATTCCGCTGTCTTCGCTCGACAACGAATGGCGGTCGAAGATAGTCAGGGCGCAGCGGAGCTGATGAGCCGGTTGCTTGGCTCCTAAGCCCGATCATTGTCGCGCGTGGCACACGTTTGGTTACATGTACCCTGATTTCCAAAAGCGAAATACTTCCCTGATAGCGGAAGCAAATTGACACCTCCAAATTGAGTATATGGCCACTCAGACGATGATGATACCCACCGCCGAACAATGGCGTCGTAAACGGAGCTTCTACGGCGGCGCAGAATTTGAGGCAATATTGCTTTTGGTCCGCGTTCGGCATGGGAGTTTGAATACAAGTTGTCTTGGGATTGATTTATTAATCGTACGCCAGCAATTCGAGAAGCTCTCAGCGATGGTAATGTCACTGTATCAGACAACCTGCGCATCTATACGCACGCTTTCTACACCTTCTATAGCCTATCTTGCTTTCGTGTCAATGAATCTCATCTCCGCCATTGTCAACAACAGAACCAGACTCGTGGGATGCACCTCCGAAAACAGACAGTCGGGAAGCCTCAATCAACCGTGAAGATACATTTCTGTTCCGTTGTATCGAGTTGTGCGACGAGGACGTGGTCATACTGCATGCCACAATAGACTTTGGAGAGTGTTGAAACGCAGCGTCAATCATCAAACTCGGAAGGTTGCGAAAGCGACCTAATACCGGGAATTTGGACAGGTCCAGATTAACATAGATCGACATCTCGCTTAGCAAAGATCGACATCAACCTGCAGGAATTCTAAGGTTACTAGGTTGTTTCAGCTCCGCCAGCCTTCCGGAGCGCAGGGTTCGTGAGGGGACGAGTCGACCGCCTAATGTTGTAGATCGATGCCGGAGCGTCGAGTTGCCTAAAACAGAATGTCGGTTCCCCTCCGGAGGAAATGAAGCCTAACCCAAGGATGCAATAAACAGCCTGCGCACGTAATCAACAGTGAGCGCCATTCCAGCGTGCGACGAGTGCCTATTTCATGTACCGAAAGTCAATTCTGGCCGCAGACAGTTCCCATCATGCCATCTTCAGGGTTCAAGCTGACAGATGCTTTATCCAGCTCCTCGGGAATAAAAATCAAGCCCTGCGTCTAGCTAGACAGAGTTCTAAAGGTCCAGTGGCAAATTGAAAGAAAACGATATAAGCTAGCGTCCCCATTAGCATAATCACATATCAATCAAGTGAATTTTGCGTTTCATACTCACTTAGGTTGCTCAGAACAAATGCAACGCTCAGTTGCGCTGGACGATCACGACCTCCTGAGGCAACTGAACCGATATTAGATTGCCATCGATGAATGAATTCCGACAGAACCTGAAACCACCTTATTTCTGAACTCTTCTGCTAAGAATATTCAAGAGACGTTCGATTGAAAGGCGAGAACGAGCGTCTTGTCAAGGGTCAAATTCAGGAGAAATATTAGAGCCTGAGAACCGGAAACGGACATCGGATCCTAACACCTGACTTCGTCCCCCTGTGAGCCATTACCACTTGCAGATTTACTGCTATCTGGCTCACTATGCCACAGCCATCGAACATGCCCGACGACGTTCGCGGCGCTCTGGCAGCATGGGAATATTCAGATTCCCCATCGTCCGCAAACCCCAGTAACACGTCACAGCAACCGCCACGTCTAAGCACAGACACTTGGAAAGATGGGAGTACCGCGACCGTGGTCGAGCCTACCTTCGATGAAGCCGTCTTACGAGCACTCTGTGAACTCGATTGTGGTGTCCCGTTGCTTCTCGACCGCATCAAGCAGAATATGGTTTCATGTCGGGAAGCCTCGGTATTCTTCAAGAAGCGGGCGCTTCTGGAGGACGAGTATGGGAGAGCGATGCAAAAGGTCTCGAAGACCAGTTCAGAGGTGTACTCCATGAACGATGGCAAGGCTGGTTCCTTTGTCGCTGCGTGGCAGAAATCCATGAAGGTTCACGAGTCAATCGCCGAGAGCCGAATTCGCTTCGCTCAAAGACTCAATGAGATGAGTGAGGAGCTTGCTCAACTGGCTAAGGAAGTGGACAAGAATCGAAAACAAGTGAGTGATTGTCTCAGTATCTTGGAAGTTGCCTGAAGTTGTGTTCAGACGAAAGACCTTGCGTCTCGATATGAACGGTCGCTGCTGGACGCTGAGCAGTCGATGGAGAAGGCTAAGAACAGGTTTGACATGACTGGAGAGGAGCTTGAACGCATACTTGTAGCGAAAGAAGGCGAATCCATCAAAGACACGGGGCTGCAACACACTGTGAAAGGCAATCCGAGTGGAAAACGTGCAATCGGCAAGGCTGTAGCTAAGGGTGGTTTACTACTGAAGGGAAAGAATCCGGCAAATGTGAGCCTAGGAAATTTATTTTCCGACCTCCTCATCTCATCTCGTCCCAGATTCAACGTCAGGAAGACGACGTACGTGCCAGAATGTCAACTGCATCAGATACCTTCCGAAAGGCTGTGCTCGATACCCAAGCCATGCGCCAGGAATACTTCAACTTCCAGCTGCCTCGCATTCTCAGAGCACTGAAAGAATGCTCAGATGAAATTGACCTGGGCATGCAGTATCACTTCACACGTTATGCTTTCCTCTACGAAAGCATTATACTTGGTGAAGGGTCCACCCTATCCCCGGTCGGGACAGAAGAAGGTCACATATCACAATTCAACCATGAATTACAAAACTCATTGTTGTCTTGCAGGTCTGAAGGCGACGATGGATTCAATAGACAATCGGGGGGACTTCAAGACATATATGCAAAATTATACTGTCGCATTCAATTCGGGATCTGTCGGCGCTGGGACAATTAGTGGTCGTATTCTACGTCGGGAAGGGCCTTGGGAAGAAGGCTTCGTGAGCACACCTTTCTTTAGCTGTACAACTCCCCTCGACGCCGCATATAGTTGCCTCCTCTACCCTCACATATGCCCCAATCGTCTTCGCATTCGTCGGCATCTGCCAGCACTTCACAGATTCCAGATAAGGGACGGCCAACCTTTGGCGTCGATCTTACGGAGCAAATGGCTCGAGATAACGTGGAGGTAACGGCTCTCAGACTGTTAAAAGTTGAAGCTTGATTGCTTTGTAGATTCCTCTTGTCTTGACCAAATGCTGTGAAGCTATCGAACGATGGGGCCTGCGAAGTCAAGGCATATATCGTATCAGCGGTACCGTGTTAAAGGTGGCAAAACTGAAAGAGCGATTGGACCGAGGTACGTGGCTTGTCAAGAACATGCCTCCTAGTGGATATTTATACATTGTCAGACATCGATGCTGTTGACCTGGATTCTGAGGAATGGACGTCGGATATCAACAATATCGCAGGCGTAACAAAACTATGGCTGCGTGAGCTGCCCGAACCATTGCTCACGCATCAGTTGCATAATGGATTCGTCGATGCTGCCAGTACGCTCACACATATATCGTTATACCATGTCAAACTAACACACGATAGAAATTGACAACGACCGATTACGCCAGATTAGGTTACATGAACGTGTGAATGAATTACCGGACCCTAACTATGCTACTCTGAAATACCTCATGGGACATCTGTATCGGTGAGTTGCCCTTACCATGAGCGGGTATAGACTGCTGAACATTCCGTGGCCCTAGAATATCCCGAGAAGAGGAGAGCAACCAAATGTCGATATCAAATCTCTCAATCGTCTTTGGGCCAACGTTGTTTGGCGTTCAGCCTAACCAAAATCCAAATCATTCATTATCTCAATCATCGTCGGCACCGCCAGCAGCAGGCTCGCAGGTACCGAACGGACAGACAAACGGAGTCGGGGCATCGTCGTCAGGAAATATGCCTGCTAGTGGCATGTCCGACACGACATTCCAGAATCGAGCCATTGAGACGATTCTGGAACACTACACCGACATCTTCGTCGATGAATCAGAAGCTTCATGACCTGGATAACCCATTCTCGTATTCCCCACTCAGAGATAGGACTATTTATACCCCATCGTTCTGTTTTCGCTTTCGACCTTTCAAAATGTACTCCAGGAGAGCTTTAGCCCATAGGGACTGTTTCGGTATCCTTTTCGCGTTAACTTATGTACCTTGCGTATGTACTTGCAGAGCTTGTTCATCTGTTTATTCCATTCGGTTCTGTCATTTTTCATCATGCACTCTTTCTTTCGTTCTTTTCGTTTCAGCGGTGCTCGGTCTGTATGCCACCAAGCAGGCACAAGACAAGAGTGGCAAGAGTGAGAAGAGAATGCAAGGTTACTTTGATTGGTGGAATAAGTGAGTGTGGTATACAGTCCGGGTAGGAAATAATAAGACCCATAATGAAAGCGAGAGAGTACAGCATGCAAGAACGAAGATGGATACATGGGGAGTTAAAGGCGAGTCACAGCTTTGGCATCCATAGGCATACCTTAGATGGACACGTTAGACACTATGCAATGCATCCCCAAGAGGCGACGTACCTGAAGGATCTATGCCATTATCTCTCAAGATGCGCTTATGCCGTATGAGACGGGCCTCATCGAACCTGGAGTATACGTCAGAATAACACAACAGAGATCAAGACACTGAACATACGAAACACCCTGCCGCTGCATGATATCATGCACCTCACTGACGCCGGCCTCATCCAATCCCAAACGTGAGTCACCCTGAAGGTTGTTCTCTTCCAGATCAAAGTTGCCGGACGTCAATCCAGCAGCTGCTTGCGAAGAGAAGGTGGTAAGACGGGTATAGCCCGCTTGGAGGGGTGATGTGGAAGGGATGAGACTGGCAATTCGATGTCGATAGTAGAATATCACTATAGGGCTCAGTGTCAGCGAATGGCTCGAGCAATTGACTTGATGGTATGGGAAACTCACACATGGCTGCCAGAGCTGAGAGAGCAAATATTGAGGCGCTGAAGAGCATGATTTATAGTGTTGCTTGGTGGCGATCGGTGTTAGGAGGTAGGAGGTTAATGAGGAGTACAGGGGAGACAAATGGCTGAGAGTCGTGTTGGTGGTATCCAAGATGGGGAACAGCCGCAGCGCCGACGGCATGGCCGAGTCTGCTCCTGAAATATCATTCGCATTCAAGTCAAATATGTAGCTTTGTCGGTACACATGAATTTAAATAGGATTACAATACAAGTCTACATGGGTAAGAACCAGGCATGTCATGGCTCCAGTCGCCGTTCGAGCAGCCCTCGATGCTCTGGGCGCGGACACCTCCTGCCAAGGTTGACTGGCGACAAATCTCCAAAATATCCTACGTTCGGCGCCGTCAGAATTGATATGCATCGTCCCTATTCTTCTATTGAAGATCGAGCTTCCAGATTGACTTGGCCGCTGTAAGCGAGTCTCGGGTTTGTATTGGCCGCCCATCCATTTGTCCTTGGAACCGACTTGACCAGAAGCTTTGCCAATTTCAAACGCAATAATGGCACGTCTCCATTGGTCTGGCTGCGAGACATGGCCGTCGAGGAGACTCAGCAATTTCCAGTTGTGGCCGAGATGACGTTCCGCGAGACATTCCGAATCGGTGATCGACAAGGTTGCACGACGGTTGAACAACCGAGCGGCTGAGCGATTAGATCATCTCACTCTTTGCCCTCGACCACAATGTCGCTACCGACCAGAGATCAAATACAGCTCCAGCTAGAGGTCTGTCACCATAAAATTATGCATGAACTGTATGGACGAACGCTCACATCAGTCTTACTCAGGCCGAATTTTGTCCGCCTCTGGATACAGCTCTTGTCGCAGCATTTCTAGGCGACATCCCAGATTCAGAGTTGCATGAACTACGGGCCCTAGAAGATGTGAAGGCATCTCTAAGAGGCCAAGCTGAAATCGCACGTTCACAGTTATCGGACACCTCTCCAGAGGACAGTGCTACCCAGTCACTTCTGGGCGACACCGAGTCAGAATCGCCGTCCGCCAACCACAGCAGTACAGACCCACACCAATCATCCGACATAGCTTCCTCAGATACATCTATCTCTCAATCATCTTCACAAGCAGCACTCACCTTCCTGCACACCGTCTTCCCTCATCTCCCTCATGAAGCTCTCGTCGAAGCTCTGCAAGCTGCTGCAGGATCAGACGATGGCTCTATCTCTCCCAGCGACGATGGAAGCGACTCTGTGGATATGGAACACGTTGTCGCCGAACTGCTCACCCAGGAGCATATCCGAGACCTCGAGGAACGGGGGCTGGAGGCTTTAGATCCCCTCTCAAACCCGATCGAACAGCCTTGGACATCAGTTCAGAAGAAGCAGAAGAGGTCGGGATTCAAGGGAAGGAAACTCGTCATCAGTGATGTCCGACAACAACAACATGCACCTTCACCCGCTAAAGACATGGGAGTCATGTCGTCGGATCCATGGACCCAAGTCTCCTCACTCGCCTCGTATCTCTCGGAACTCGTCGCTGGGACCCCAACTCCCCATTTCACAAGTTATCTGCATAAGCCAGAATACGCTTCTCCGGCCCTCGCAATCCGAGCGTCTCTCTCTGCGCTTCCGGGGAAGGCCATCAACCAAAGTGACTCGAGCGAGTCACTGTTCATCCTTCTCGAACTCCTTGATGCCACTATTCCATCATACGACGAATACACGCTGGAGCAGAAAGATCTCGTGAAGGCAGATGCGAAGTTATGCTTAATGGTATGCGATACTCCCGACGCTGCACTGTCGCTCGTCCAGCTCCTCCAAGAGCTAGATGAAGACACAGAAACGGGACGAACCAAAGGTCTCTATCACGCACCCGCCAGTCCTGTACTCTCGCCAACGTCACCGCAGCGACCCTCGTCCGTCATCTCCATATCCAAACCCCCCAAGTCTGTCATTCCTCTCCCGCCGCCTTCCGCGCCGCCCCCTTTGCAAAACAAGCATCCGCCTACGCCATCCCATCGACCGTCAGGGTCATTGAACGGATGGACGGAAGTAGCTCCCAAACCTCCCAAGCCGCCTCTCCAGCATCCCCTCTCCGCTCACATCCCCGCCTACAACATCAATAATGTCCCAAAGAAGAAACCCCGCGGACCTCCTATCCACCCTCACAAACATTCCGCCTCCACTTCCACACCTCACATAGGAGGCATACATACAGCGAAAGTCCCGCAGGTTTCAGCATTTGCTAGAGGGCATTCACCGGAATGGTATAGACAGCAACAGGCTGCTCTTATGCAGAGAAGGAGGGATGCGTTGCTTCAGGCTTCGAAACATTGGCATTCGAGGAGGTTGAATGGGGGCATGGGCAGTGCGGCGCTGTATTATGCCGAGCGTGCGAGGACGTTGGGTGAAGAACAGCGGAAAGTCGCGTTGGATCTTGCAAGGGAAGTGGTGCACAGCAAACGGTGGGTACTGTTATCCCGAGAAGCCCTCGTACCTTTTCTGACCATGTTGGGCTTTATTTTCGTAGGCAAGCTGGGTGGGGAACTACGAAAGATACGATTGATTTGCATGGTGTTACTGTGGAAGAAGCCTTGGTGATTGTTCGTGAAGCTTTGACGGAGGGTGAGGCCGGTCACAGTGCAGGTTCGTCAATCTTTAGCTCGCCTTTGCTTCAATCTTCTGAGCACCTGCCTTTGACAGCGAGGCCGCTGTCTATCATCACCGGTGTCGGACGTCACTCTCACAATCGCGTCGGCGTCCTGGGACCAGCTGTTCGCACCATGCTCACAGGAGAAGGTTGGAATGTTACCAAGCACGACGGCGGCCTTGTCGTCCGCGGGAGAATTTGACTGCATATATGCACATACTATATTTGTACCGGAACCTAGGCGAGTCATTTGCATCTGTAGCGCTAGATTTATCTGTATCGATTAGCTTACGCATCTGTCTTGTTTATGGCTTATATATTGGGCATCATAGTAATGGTATTGTGTTCATACACATCAAACATATAGAACATGGACGACCTGATGTCAACCAGCTGAGAGGCAGAAAGTACATGGAAGAAAGGAGAAAGAAGAGTGAAAAGGATGCTTAAGCACCGAAACCGTAGAGGGTACGACCACTTCGCTTCAATGCGTAGACCCTAAAATGAGGGATGAGTCAACACGCTCGGGAGCCGAAAGCATAGAGAGGACATACACATCGAGGGCAGTAACAGTCTTTCGCTTGGCGTGCTCAGTGTAGGTAACAGAGTCACGGATAACATTCTCGAGGAAGATCTTGAGAACGCCACGAGTCTCTTCGTAGATGAGACCAGAGATACGCTTCACACCACCACGACGAGCGAGACGACGGATGGCAGGCTGTGAACGATGGATGAGTCAATACATGTAGAGCAGTCTGAGAGCAATAGCTACCTTGGTAATGCCTTGGATGTTGTCACGAAGGATCTTGCGGTGACGTTTAGCTCCGCCCTTTCCGAGACCTTTTCCACCTCTGCAATGTTCGTTAGTCGAGAACGCGATATCCAGTGTGGCACTCTTACTTTCCGCGGCCAGACATGATTCAAGTAAAGTGTAGATGGGAAGTCTAGTGCAGGAGTGTCAATTGGGGAGGGGAGGTCCTTGGGAGAATGTACAAACGTTGAGTAGGTCTTGAGGGTGTCGACGGTGCTGAGATGCACAGATGATGGTGGTTGGAAGCAAGCAGTCGCGTCGTGACGCGCTTCGGTTATGCAGCCTGATTGTTGCTAGTTGTTTGGTCCTTACACGTGACCCATGTTAGAATAAGCGCCCGAAATGTCTCGCGTGTCCGAGTTTCGCATGAATTTTGTGAGTGGTCTTCTGTCGAGATTCTGTAGTCCCTAAAGAAGAGAAGACACTCTACGACTTCCATTTTTCAACATATAACATATATGCAATGTCTCTATTACGAGTATGTAGATGATTCATGATGTGATCAATAAGTAAGTCAAAACCAAGTAAAATGTCCAACGTTCATCAATGAGTTCGTATGTACGACGGTCGTATCGTCTCAAGCAGAAGTCCAGCTCTATAAGACAGATATAGTTTTCGTTGCATCAGCCTGTAACAGCTGTGACTGTGGATGAGGTTGGATATCGACCGATGAACTTATCGTTCCGCGTCTGTGCTGGACATTGGAGGGATGGAAAACCTGGGCGGTAGTGGGCGGCGAGTGAGGAGGAGAGGGATATGTGAAGGTCGGTGCAGGAGGAACGCGTAACTTGGTTAGTGACGGGTCAATGGGAGGGAGTGACACAGGATGAATCGGTATAGGGGCTTTCTCGGAGTACGACGGATATGTGAACGATATCGGCTCGATGTTGGGCGATGATGATCTGCTCGACACCATCATCCGGTGTTCCTCCCTCGAGACAGGAAGCAGTAGGTCTCTAGTTGCTTCGACCCGACGCAGCTTGTTCTCTCCCTTCTGTACATCATCCTTTGCGGCATTGTACATCCATAGGCCAACAAAAGTGAGACCTATGCCAAGGCCCTGGACGGGATGCACGGCCTGACTGAACCAAATGATGGCAATGATGATCACAGCCACTCGCTTAACGAGCGAAGCGATCGAATATGTGACTGGCGAAGTCGAAGACAGAATGGTGAAGGCCAAGATATTCTGGGCGAAATGGGTGGTGCCGTTCATGAGGAAGTAGAACACCAAGCTGTGGCTAGAGCCTGGCCGACTACTTGAAGTGGACCACAGTGATGCGATGGCGGCGAGGTCGTAATACATCCATAGAGGGATCATTAAAAGAAATGCCATTCCGGAGGAATAGAACAACAGATTAATTTTGTCCAGTTTATGAGCACTGGTTTCTCGTGCTGAGGAGGTGTGACTCGGCATAATCTTCTTGAAGAAGATATTGGAGGATACGAAAACGAGAGCGGACCCGAAAGCGCACAGCAGCCCGAGAGCGTTCGAGCCTGAGACATCGAAGCTGCATGCCAACATCACTCCCAATGTGAGTGGTATTAATGACGTATATGTCTTCATGGAATAGCTGACGCCGAAGAGACAGGCGTAGGTGGCAACGGTGAAAAGGGGTGAGAGAGCCTAAGTACCATAAGAGACAGGAGATACAAGACGAGGGGAAAACTCACTTTGATGGTATGAACCGTGCTTACAGGAATTCTAGACATGGCTACACTGGAGAATACATGGCCGCCCACTTGGAAAATGCCCATTGGGAACGTGCTTCGTAAGATTGATCGGGTTGGACTCCTGATTTTTGTGTACGGAATCACAGGGCTTGCAAAGAGGACGCAATACCCTGCCACGAATCCAAATTGGACTATTGTGAGGGTGACGGGTAGTCGGAATTGATTGAGGATTTGTTTTCCGGTATTCGAGGATAGGGCGGATGACATGTACCAGAGACAGCACAGGAGAACGAAGCGCACTGTGGCTATCGATGGCATGGGCAGCGAAGACACATCTATGGATGTGACCTTTGAGAGAATAGAGGTCCCCAATCTCTTTTCTTCGGGGTCGTGTCTGAAGGAGAAGCTGGCCCGCCAGCTAGGGGGAGGGTGATGGTCGCCATTGAGCATCATGGAGCGCTGCTGATGCTCGAACTTGGAACCGGGGAGTGAATGGCGGCCTGGGGAGAGTGGAGGGTGTCTGGAAGGAGAGACGGAATGACGGTGGTGATGCCCAAAACGTGTGGACATTATTATATGCAGCTTGAGCACGCTATAGAGATAAGCGTAACGATTAGTGTCAAGTGGGTTTTATCGGAGTCTGAATTTTTCGTCCGCTCGGCGCCGTCTTGTCTTGCTCCAGTCTCCGCACAGCATCCAGCTCATACATCCGCTCGCCGTCGACCGCATCGAAGCTCGTCGTTTGTCTTCTGTTCTGTCTCAATCGCTGCTCACTGTCTGCGATGTTTCTTTTGCATTTAGATATATGTCCCTTTCATGGACTCGATGACGAAAAGGGTCTCAGTGGGGCGCACGATAACGTACGCAACAGCGGCTAAGAGAAGGCGTCAGTTTCCTCAGTCTTCACCTCCGAAGCCAATCAACGAGGAGGACACGCTGAGTCTGGCGGAAATGAGCAAACGCATGAGAAAAAGAACACGAAGTCAGGGCGACTCTCAGAACGTGCCCAACAATACAGACCACGTTCCGAGCTCTAATAAAAGACCAAAGCTGCAGAGAACCGACTCTCGACGTTCGAACGTCTTAACTTCTCTAGATCGGACACAACAACCACTTCTGCAGAATCTCCAGTTAACGCCGCGTGCGCATACACGACCCGCTTTTGTCATTCCTGTTGACCCTCCCGACGATGTTGAAATGGCTTCCGAACCTCTTGCAGACAGATATTCTCCGCGGAAACAACCTGCGAACAAAGGGGCGATGTTGACAGCTTCACGGAAACAAAAAGAAAATGCGATCGTTCCATCCCTTCTGGGTTCCCCTTTCAATGACTCGACGTCTATCCGTGGCCCTTCGCCTTCGAAAAAACTTCCCAGAAACGCTACGAATTTTTCCCGACACAAATCCTCCGACCATTCCTCTCTTCAGTCTTTCTCCAAGATGCGTCGCAGACCGTCAGACTCCCGCCTTCTTAATCCCAAAAAACCAGACCAATCCTGGCTCATCGCATCGCACTCTGCTACCGAAATCAATAGGTTACCTCGCACGCCCCAGCCCCTCGATATCGATATTGATTTCGACCACACTCCTAATTCTTTCTTTGACTCTGCTCCCGTCGGATTTTCTACCCCTGTTCAAAGAGGACCCAGCATCGACGAAGAGGAAGACCTTCCTTTGACCCCACGAAAACTCGATCCAGAGCCTTCTGACTCCGCCCCCGTAACTCTGACCGCCGAAAGCATGTCATTCACTTTACCCTTATCCGACGATGCAAGCACGCCTCGCCCCTCACCACAAACAGGCCACCGTCACGTTCGTCTCTCTGCTGATAGCATCTTCTCATCGTCCTTGGTTCTCTCCGTTTCTCCTACCACCAGGGCACCAGTAACGCATACGCCTCCCGAATCCTCAATTGCTCCGCCAGTTTTTAGATCTACACCACAAAAGTCGCAATTGATAAGCCCATCAGCGGTCACCGAAGGCGACGAATTGGGCGATCTATTTTCCAGCATGGGCTTAGACGGTGCGATTTCCTTTCCTTAGCGTGGGCTTGCTCATTCGCATTGCAGAAGATGGCATGCGAAAATGTGGACCTACTCCAACGTCTTCTCCGACTTCATCGCAGGTTACGAGCGCTCCAGCTACAGAACGCAGGGTTTCGTTTGATGACAATGTAACCGCGATCATTGATCCCGGGAATTCGCGAACTCGCTTTCGAATTGGTCCCAAAGGTGCCTTGAAGAATCACGATCTGCCAGACCCCCGACCAACAATCAGAATGAGAATTGATCCAGACCCGATACCACCAAATGACGAATTCGACGAGTTGCTACTTTCAAGAGAACATTATTTCCATACTTAATTCTGTACCACTCTCCGCAAACATACCTGTATATTAACATGTCCTCGGAGGAAATTTCACTGTTCGAACTTGGTACTCGCGATCGGGGTCGTGAACACGTTGAAGCCGAGCAAGATTGTTGAGTTGCCGGAAAAGTGATCAAGCGCCAGTTGTCCTTCTTAGCTACTCTAATTACTACGCTTAGGAAGCTATCAACTTGCCCCGTCTTGTCTCGCGCTGTCGTCTCTCAATCAAGTAACTTCTCTGATAATAGTATATCACGCACTCGATTATACTCGATCTCTTACTGTCTGACAACTTCTTGCAATTCGTTCGAGCTTCGCTGTCTTCCAGTATGGGTTCTATGGAAGCTCCCCAGCCTGCCAAAGGCCCAACAGACAACGAACCTGAATTGGAAGAGATAATAGATATGCTTGAATGCGACAGCGACGCACCTTCAGATTACGACAGCGACGGCAAAGAAATAATACACAAGAGCGCCGCATTCTGTAAGTGCAACTATTCCAGAATATTCTTGAAAACACAGAACCTCATTTCCTCAGTCGAACATGATGAGGACACGAAAGATGAAGCAGATGATATAATTTTTGAACTCAAAGAGAACGGTCTGTTTCGCTCTCCCGATCATCTGGGTCCTCTAAATCAGACGCGTCCAGGAACGACATGGTGGGAGGAAGAATATATACGGGGAAGAGGATACTCGATCAGAGAGCTCTTGTATCTTCTGGGAGTCGGTCTGGTACGTAGTACTAGATCTTGTACCGTGACGAGAGACTGAACGTACAATTAGCCAGAATCTTTCCGGGACAAGCCAGATCTCTCACTTCGGCCAGTCCTGATTGCTGCCATGCATAAAATGTGAGAGGTGCTACATCAACTTCTTACCTCATCTCAACTGTTACGCTAACTGTTACGCTTCAGTGTGAGGCGAAGAGAAAGAAGAGAAGAGATCTGGAGTCCCAACCATGCAATCGAGCTGATCAAGTCGTCAAAGAAGATCGTGGTTCTGACTGGTAAACACATTGCTCTATTTGATTCTTGTGTCTGATGTCATTACTCAAGGCGCTGGAATCAGCACAAGCTGCGGGATCCCAGATTTCCGGTCTGAAAATGGGCTATATGCGGAACTTCGAGAAAAGAACGAGTTTGATCTCGAGGATCCTCATCAAATGTTCGATATACACTACTTCAAGCAGCATCCGCACGTTTTCTAGTAAGCATCAAGCCTTTCTTATCGAGACGAGAATTGAATATAACCTCCCTTAGCTCTTTTGCACAGTGAGTTGCTTTGCCTCAATACCGCTCCGTTGCAAATCACTAACTTGACAGTAAAATATACCCTTCGAATTTTCAGCCGTCACCCAGTCATCGGTTTTTGGCTCTCCTTGAGCAGAAAGACAAAGTGAGTCAGAATATTGACGTTTTCTTCGAATACCGTTCATTGAGACTGATTCAGAGGGCTAGCTACTAAGGGTATGATCGTCTCCCATAAATATAATTCCCATGGCGTAATATTCTGTCTCAGAATTATACCCAAAACATCGATGGACTAGAGAGAAAAGCTGGCGTTCAACGAGTCCTACAGTGTCATGGCTCCTTTTCTACCGCCACATGCGTACAATGTCGGACCAAGGTCCCAGGACAGGACATCGAGGCGGACATTTTGTCTCAACGAGTACCTTATTGCCGTGCCTGCGCAAAGGCCGCACCTCCTCGGCCGAAACGTAAAAAGGCGAAGAAAAGAAAATCAGGTTGGCAAAGCGATGAATCGGAAAAAGAGCCGCCACCGAACCCGTCCATCATGAAGGTACGAACGCCTCAGTGAAACTCGTCATCCGCATCCTTGTAACGAAGTTTACAGCCGGATATCACGTTCTTCGGAGAGGGCTTAATCTCGGATTTTGATGACTTACTATCCAAAGATACAGAACAAGCAGATCTACTTCTCATCATCGGTACATCTCTACAGGTCGGTTCGCGTTTTCCGATTCTTTGCCTTTTGCCGATTAATTCTGTGCAGGTTGCACCAGTGAGCGAAGTTGTATCCCTCATGCCTCACGCGATACCTCGAGTGCGTATACAAGTGTCAAGACATATACACTAATTAATACAGGGGATCTCTTCTAGATATTAATAAACAAAACGCCAATCAAACACGCCAATCCAGACGTGAGCTCAGCCGGTCACATTGGCTGAATATTACTGAATGAAAATACCAGATTGTCTTACTAGGAGATGCCGATCTGATAGTTAGCTACATCTGCGAACGCATCGGTTGGACGTTCCCCGCAATGCCTGCAACTCTCCCCGGAAAAGATCCGGAGCCGACAGACGACTAGTAAGACAAATTCAGGATGTGTGATGCAGTTTTTCACATCTCCCTCTGTAGTCGTGAGTGGGACTTTGACAGCGTCACAGTTTCGAATAGAGTTCCCAGCACATCGCTGCACGACGCAGACGAGAAGTCTGGGCAGGTCTCCGGACCAACAGCGCTTGTTGAAAAAGCCAACGAAACCGTGATTACAGGGGTTAAGGTTATCGAGCGGCCATTCAAAAAGGCGCGACTGCATCCAATGCAGGGCATATGAGTTGAACGACTTATTGTCTTAGTCTAAGACGCAATGCGTTCTTTGACATCTTAGAATCAGGAGGGAGGTAATTCTCGTAAAAGCCGACGATGAATTCCTCGGCTTTAAAGCCGAAACGGTTGTAGAGCAGCTAGCAAACATTAATTGGTTGGAAATGGATGGACATAATATCAGCTTACCATGGCAGGATTTGTAGCAGAGACGTGTAAAATAATATCCCTTCGCGGATTTGCTTTGATCAGACAGTACAACATGCATCTAGGAACTCTCAGCAGGGTGCTCCTCCAGGAGACTGGAGGTTGTGTACCTTGCGATATGCGCATTGTCCCAGCCAGGTCGGACAACGAGGTAAGTGATGTATGGCTCGTCGGGACCACTCATGAGTACGGCTCCCAGGACCAGATGCTTGTATCGGGCGACAACGGTACAAGTCTCCGGAAAGTTTTGAAGGGCATCAGACACTGCGCTTCTTCTAGCCCTTCGATCAATATAGAGAATTTTAACGCACCATTGATACCGTCCCAAAAGGATTTGTGCAGTAGCTCGTGCAGTTGCAGCAAGTCTCTCTGCTGCAGGAAGCTATAGTCAATTGTGGAGCGAATGTAAGGTATTGATTGTCGCCCAGGACTGTATGCAACTGAATGGCAGCCGAAAAACAAGAGACAAGCACATACTGGAGAAAAGTATGGTGTAGATGGATATCTTCCAAAAGTGACATCCACATGGTTTGGCTTTCCCAGTCTCTCATGACAAATTTCTGTATCACGTTCTGCCGACCGGCAAGACGAGATGCGAAAGAGCACCGAAAGGGCGTCATTTTGATACCTGCAAGCGCTGCTAAGACATCTTCAGGTAACGGTGGTTGGCTCTTCGTGGGCTCTAGAACTTTGCAAATCTGAGGAAGGGGGGTAGGAGGGGTGATATTTGTGAGATGCCGCTGTTTTTATTGTCAGCACCAGAGTTTAAGGATTAAAGGTCGAGGACTGACAGCAGCTAACCTCAACTTCACTCGCAGCAAACTCTCGTTGATTGAGAGATATGGTCGCGAATTGAGGTCTCGGATAGCCTTATGCATTTCATATCGAGACAAAGGTCGCACTGTCCGATTCTAACTTGAATGAGTTCCTTGCCACATAGAAGCTTTGAAGAACATACACGACCGTCCGTGACTGCATGTTGCAACTGCAGGCGATCTCTGGTCTTGACAAGATCCTCTTTGACAGCATCGAAATGAGCCTCGAAGCCAAGTTCTTCGTATGTAAATGGTTCGCAATCAAGGAGTCCGTCCAGCGAGAATGACCACTCTTCTGTAGCTGCTCTAGATCTGCCTCTTGACCGCCCGACCGCGTTCCCGTCGCGTCTTCTGAATCGTTTTGAGCGTCCTCCCTGCGGAATTTAGCGTGAAAGTGAGATGCGTTATGTGTAACATACTCTTCCCGAATATGAGGATCCTTGTGCGTATGAGTCGTCAGAGTCTGAAGGGTCGGCGTCTGAGATGGACATCGGAGCTCAAGATGAGCGCCCTTCGACTCGCGTTTGGATGCTGTATGCAGTTGCGGACGTCTGAAACGTGACCTTGTTCATGTCTGTAGATGCACATTCAGCGGGGCAGATAGCTCCTGAGCGACAGGCATGGGCGAGCTGGGATTCCAATACATCGTATGTCTGCGACTCGTTCTAACTTCACATAGTTTTGACAACCTCAACTTAGACATTCAAAAGATTCTGCCGAAATACATAACAGAGTAGAACACGATGCAGAGGATGCTTTGCTCAGAGAAGAAATGAGTACCCTCGACGATGAATATATGTCTGGGCCAAAGGTTCAACAGGACGGACCGAGATATGTGGACGGAGAAACGATTGGTATGTCTCTAACCGACAATATTGTATTGATGATAGTGAACAAGGTGTTCATCAAGATTGGTATAAAGAAGAGGCATCATCAAGAGCTGAAGTCCAACACTTCCAAACCTACCGTGGATTACGACGTCTTGTCCTGCCACTTCTTGCCGCATCCAAATTCTGGTTCGTTATAGTCATCACTGGAGTAGGCGTAGGCGTTGTTGGGGCCTTTCTTGATATATTGGTTGCGTGGTGAGTTTTCCAGACCTTCTGCGTCACCAAATGTTCGCTGACCGAGGTCAGGTTGGGAGATTTACGCGTAGGACGATGCACCTACGGCTTCTTCTATAGCCAGAGTCAATGTTGCAAAGGATACGATGGTAAGTCCAGTGTTCTCGAAGCGTGTCACTTCTAATGATCAATCATAGCTGGTGAAATCTGTTTGGAATGGAAAGCCTGGAGCCAATGGTTCGATGTCCCTTCCCTTGGCTTGCAATCACTACTTCAAAGTTTCATCTATGTATTCCTGGCCGTAAGCTGATGTGATGATTAAATTTTCACGTTGTAACGCAATGAATCTGACAGGTCGCATTTGCGAGCGTGGCCGCGTACTTTGTCAAGATGCATGCTCCTTAGTAGGCTTTCGATATCACTGGACATTTCTCTGTCTTGACATGCCTATCTCACAGCGCGTTCCATACTGGAAGTAAGGAAATCACTTTCCTCGCAGGCAGCTAATTGACTACGGCGAACTTCAGTTCCAGAGATCAAAGCAGTGCGTTGCCGCTCAGGACCATCGTTCTCAATCTGATTTCATACAAGATTTTGGGTGGCTACGTTCTAGATAGCTTCTTAGGTCCTTGGACCCTTCTTATCAAGGCGGTTGGACTTGCACTGGCTGTTGCCTCTGGGCTCTCGCTGGGAAAAGAAGTGAGTGGAAGACGATGTAAGGTTCGTGCTTGTTAACAGAAAGATAACAGGGCCCTTTGGTGCATATCGCATGCTGCATGGCATTCGTCGCCTCCAGATTCTTCAAGGCGTTCCGCGAGAATGAAGGTCCGCTGCACCCCGTTTAATGTAGGTGTCAGGCTACTTATCTACGATATAGCCGAGAAACGTCGAATACTCGCAGCTGCTGCAACAGCTGGGGTGTCTGTAGCCTTTGGAAGCCCCCTTGGTGGTGTCATTTTCGGCATAGAAGGTAGAGTGCCATTTGGCTATTGGATCTAATCAGTGACTGAAAGTGCACGTCCTCAGAATTGGATACCTATCACGAGGATGTTGCCTGGCGTGCTTTTGTGACATCTGTCATCGCTGCCGTTACTTTGCAGTATATGGACCCTTTCGGTACCTCGAAGCTCGTTCTGTTTGGGGTAAATCCTCGTGAATCTATAAAATCTATATACTCAAATGGTGGCCAGGTTACAGCATCAAGTGAGCCTTGGAAAGCCTTCGAACTCATACCATGGCTCTTTCTGGGTGTCATGGGGGTTAGTACTTTTGGCTAGTGTCAGACCATCATTGAAGTCTACGCCTACAGGGACTCCTGGGAGCGCTGTTAATCCGCATGAATGTTGCAATGGCTGTTTATCGTCGCAATGGTCCGCTCTATGAGTGGCCACTTTTAGAAGTAATTGGCGTCACTGCAGTCACTGCTGCTGTTTCATACCTCGTGCGTCCTCTGAAGCTTGAACACGCTGCGGCTGATGACCATTCTCTCAGGTTGTTTTCTTGAGGTGAATAATAACTCAGTACATCTATGCCACATCCTAACGATCATACCAGGGTACCGACTGCAGAACTGGTAGCCAATCTCTTCCTTGAATGCGATGCATCAAAAGGAGACTATCACGGATTGTGCAAGTAAGTGCTACGTTTAGATGTTGATCCTGATCTGACTCCAACAGCTTGGATGCTATATCAGAGACTGTCTTTCTGTTACTCTTGACCGCAGCTTTAAAGATCGTCTTTACCATAGTCACGTTTGGCATGATGATACCGGCTGGTATTTTCTTGCCAACTATTGCAATTGGCGCGTGCTTAGGAAGGGCCGTCGGGTTGATTGTGTGAGTCAAAATCTCTCACTAACTTTTATATTCGTAATCGGTGAACATGGCGATAGACAAGGCATACACCGAGCTCATCCTGGAGCATGGCTGTTTTCGGCCTGTCCTCCCGACCCAACTGTACGATGCATATCTCCCGGTTTCTATTCCGTTATCGGGGCTACCGCTATGTTAGGAGGTGTCACACGTATGACAGGTACGGGAAATTCTTTCATGTTTCCATCATGCGCTCATCTCAGATCCAGTATCCTTGGTGGTCATCATGTTTGAGGTCTGGATTTTTTTCTGTCACTGCACCAACCGCCTAGGCTCACTTTGCAATTATCAAGCTTACTGGAGCATTGTCGCACGTCCTTCCTATCATGATTGCCGTCATGTCCTCGAAATGGGTCGCTGACGCCTTTGGCAAAGAAGGTATCTATGCTTCATGGATTGCTATGCGAGATTATCCGTGGCTTTCCGGGGCAGAATATAAAGACAGCGGAGAGACGGCTGAGAGGTGCATGACTTCAATAGAGAATCTCGTCACGATCGACAGCGATGATTGTAATCTTCATGATCTTGGTGAGTCCTGCTCGCATCCTCTCATTGCTCGCTGATGTTTTGTGGCAGTAATACTTGCTCGAGCGCGACAATTTCACGGATATCCAGTCGTGAAAGGGAAAACATTGATTGGTTACGTGACAAACCAGCGACTCTACGAAGCTATAGGTGACGCTTCCAATATTCTGGTTTGTATTTGGCTGACGACCTATCATCAGAATCACGGCGATTTGAGTCACCAGACATCTTACAACGAACACGCTGCACATTCGTCCGAAAACCCTTGTTCGACGGTGTTGACCTGTCGGAAACGCTAGAACCTCCCTCTATCAATCTGCGCAACGAAGTATCACTAGAGCTCGTGGTCCTGATGTTCCAGAAGCTGGTGCGCGACCTCTGCATTTTAATTGAGTATGACATCTGATGATAGACAGAATCTCCGATATATCATGTTCTCTCGAGAAGGATGTCTGACGGGGATGGTCACCAAAAAAGATATCGTTTCTGTCATGACTTCTCAGTTTGAGCAGAGAGCTGCACTGTATGAAGATCCCGCGGAATTTGCTCGAGGAGCGGTGTGGAGGCGTAAACCCCAGAACGCAAACCCGCATCCTCCATAGATTAGTCGTTGTTTTCTTTTGGTTTCCTTGCTTTCGCTGTCGACTTGGACTTTCTAATACTAATACAACTCAGTCTGTTAATGTTCAACTCGGACGAGTATCTTTCCGAACAGCAATTCTCAGGGAACACCATAACTGGGCGCAATGTTCCCAAGTTTGCAGCGCTTGGTGGAAGAACGCGTTATGCACGACGATATCAATTGTGACAAGTGGTGGTAAGATATTATGGCATTGCAAAGAATAGAGCACGACAAATATAGAACGGAACAGTTTAGGGTCGTTGTGAAGCATGCAAAAGTCTATGGTCCAGGCTACAAAAGATGGGTGGTTCAGCCCGAGCTCCTGTAGACTCAAGGGCAGACTCACTTCTAATTTTCCAAAGAGTTTTGGTGACCGGATATTATTTACTTGCCACCGGTGGTACCCATTCCCATGGAGGATTTGAAGGTATCGTAGATCCACCATTGGAAGCCTAGAGGAGTTAAATGAGCGGCTAGTCGTGGGGCTACGTCATTGTACATACCAGTCAAAGTACCGATCATGAGGACCCTAGTGCCGAGACCCTTGGTGGCAAGAGTGCCCCATCCAACTTCAGAAGCGATTTGACCGACACCTTTACCTCTGTTGCTCTCTTTGCCCATCTGAGAGACAAGAGAGTCGGCGGGGTGAGAGACGATGGCGCAGACGACACCAGCGAGGTAACCGGAAGCGAAGGTGACACCAAGCTGGGTGCTCTTGCCGTAAGTGCTCTTAGGGGCAGTGAAGACGTGGGTGTAGAAGAGCTCGACGATCTTCTCGAAGAAGAAGAACTTGGCCATGGTGTAAGGGATCTGAAACGAATATTAGCACGACGGAACGCGGAAAACGGGAGCAAACGGTGTACCTGGCGGGACCACAAGGGAACGAGAGAACCGAAGGGATAACGAGTTTGGACCTTGAGGGCGGACATCTGGGCGAGGGCGGGACCGAAGGCGGTGGGGAAGGTTCCGGCGGGACTGGTCTGGATTTTGACCTTGGTCATTTCGAGAGGGCAGAGCGCGATATCGGCGAAGACTTCGGCGGAGGCGGAACCAGCACACCAGATGAGACCTTTGTATTTGGCAGTGGCCTCTTCACCGGCAAGGTTCATGTAGGTATCCTTGAAGACCTCGTAGAGACCATACTTGAACATGCCCTGGAGCGAGTAGCCGACGAGGGTAGGGCCGAAGCCTTTCCAGATACCGGTTGCACCTTCCTCACGGATGAGGGTGGAAAGGCCAGAAGAAAGACCTTTGTATTTCGCGGGGTCGACCTGAACGAAAAACAATGAGCGGAAGAAAAATCGAGACGCGTTGCCTACGAACCTGCATGTTACACTTTGTAACGTCGAGAGGGGTGATACCGGCGTGGGTAACGCCACAAGCGAGTGCACCACCGAGCATACATTTGCTGTAGTAGCTAAGGTCGTGAGGGACGGGGCCCAGGAATCTGCCAGCAGAGCGAGGTCGGGATAAGCAGTGGATGACGCGAACGACGAACAGACCTGGCATCCCATTTTGGTGTGACGGCGGTGGACATGGCAGAGATGGTCGTCGCACACGGCGAGGTCTATCTAAGGTCTATGGAAGTTGTGGGCGACGACGAGCACGTCGAGCGATGTCGCTGAAGCAGAAAATGCAGAGCGACGGACGAATCCGGCGCGGACTTGTCGCATCAGGCGGAGGTAGATCTCCGCTAATACCGATGCACGTTCAACGACTCATCGCGACAAATCAGTTTCACGAGTCGCCGAATCTGCCGATGTGTCACCGCGCACAGGTCATTGGGATCACGTAGGATCACGTAGGATCATCGAGGATCATTGGATAATCCATTGGATAATCACAGGAGATATCGCGTAATCACATGTACGAGAATGGCTGTGCTTTGTCAGCATTTCCCTCTTCTCCGTTTGCTTCAAAACCGACTGCACCCGACACCGAAACAAGGTCATCCTGGACTCCCCTCACCTCGCCGTCGTCGACTCACACATGGCTCCCGTAGCAGTCGAATCGCCCTCGCCGCTCCGTCCACTCGCCGACAAGATCACCGAAAAGCCAAAAGAGATCGTCGTAGCCGACGACTCCTTCGCCTTCGACCCGATCCAGGATGCGCTCGCGGCGTTTGCGAGAGGCGAATTTCTCGTAGTCATGGATGACGAAGGCAGAGAGAACGAAGGCGATCTTATCTGCTCTGCCGCTCTCTGCACCACCGAGAAGATGGCCTTTCTCATTAAACACTCATCGTCAGTCTGAGCTAGCACTCTCCCCTACCCGCAGTCCCTAATTCCCAATCAGCGGTTTCGTCTGCATATCATTACCTCCGGCTCGTCTCGAAGCTCTCGAGGTCCCCATGATGCTCCCCACCAACACCGACCGTCATCGTACAGCATATACTGTCACTGTTGACTACAAGCATGGCACTACCACCGGCATCTCAGCCCACGATCGAGCATTAACAGCTCGCAAACTCGCCTCGTCCGACTCATCACCAGACGATTTCTCTCGTCCTGGTCACCTGGTTCCTCTCCGAGCACGAGAGGGTGGCGTTCTCACAAGGAGAGGTCACACCGAAGCTGCTCTAGGTCAGTGGCTAATTCATTTCACACGCCGATTCAACCTTCTCATCTTCTTTCTTTGTATCAGATCTATGCCATGTTACCAACCTCCCTCCAGCGGGTCTCCTTTGCGAACTCGTCAACGACGATGCCCAGGGTACAATGGCCCGCCGAGACGACTGTCGGGCATTCGCTCAGCGTTGGGGTCTCAAGATGATCAGCATCGAGATGCTCGCGCAGTATCGGACCCAACTAGAAGCAGTCGAACGTGAGAGACGAGCATTACCGTGAGATCTCCTGTTGTATCATTAAATTGTTACATACTGTACATCTGTATTCAAAACTCACACCACCTACTCCATTTACATACATCTGGTCGCAATTGTCCTTATTATATATGGGTATCCAATCATCACTTATTTAAACCCGGGAAAGGAAATGAATAGTTACTGTTACAGTGGGGGGAGCAGTCTTCGGCATTGAGGGCATATATTCTGCTACGTGTTAGAAAGTTATCATAAATGGGGAGTAGAAACCAACCTTGACGCCGAGCCATTGTTCCAAACAATGTGTATGCTTAGAAGAAACATAAGAAAACGACAACATATATATACCGAGAGAGACTCACGAAGAGATGGTTACAAGGAGCGAGCGAATAAGTCCGCCTCTCTGCAGCAGCCATCAAAAGGCCGGCCTTTTCGCCACTGCTGATCTCAGGGTGCACAAGGATCGCATCCATACAAATTGCACAGTCGCCGAGTGATTGCTCGGGGGCTTCGATGTCCGGCAAAGGCATAACGGGATGATAATCGTACGGCGGTGTAGTCAGCCACTATATGCAGTTTAGAATCAGGGAGGTATGAGCAGCGAAGGAGACGTACGCTTGTTGGCATGAAGAATGAGGGCCCGAAGATATCTTGGAGGACCATCACGACTACTTGCAAGAAGACTGCACCCATCAGTGTCCAAACCCACCCTACAATAGCTTAGATAATGGACAGCCGTATTAAAACGCTTGCTTACAAGTGGTGTGGACTCCGAGAATATTCTGGGGGCAAGCGAAGAAATCTTTAAAGCAGGAGATCAGAGACCTCAGTCCACGGAAGTAGTAGATCTGACTCACAAAGAGGGAAAAATGCCCTTCCGATCGTCGTTCCAATCACATATTGCAAGCTCATTGCACGCATGGTATTCCTCCTCGCAGATCTGATGATCTGAGGCACCCAAAGCAGCGTATACAGCAGTCCCATAATCGTAAACAAAAGTGCTGGGTGGAATAGCACCTTCAAGAAGAGGCCCAGTCCGATCGTTAACATGATCCCTGGAAGCGGGTCAGATGTTTCAAAGGCAGCGAACGAAAGCACAAACAGAATTTGGGATTAGGATCGACTCTGCGGAGTTCGTTTACCCAGCCGAAGAGAACGCTTTGGCGGAATACGGATTGCATGAATGTCTCAGGGCGTTGTTCAGTGCCTGCTGTTCGGGCCGCGAGTGCAGCTAGAGCCGTTTCTTCGGGATCCTGCACTGCGCGGATTTGAATGGCGTATTGCTAGTGAAAGTCAGAAAGAGCGATTGCGAGAAACGGAGGGAAAGTTCTCACGGCTTGATTGATGAGCATGATGCAGGCGAGGAAACCGGGAGCCAGCAAGGGAAGAGACGCTTGACTATCGGTCAGGATCCCGTAACTCACGTGCTATATTCAAGTCAAGAGTGGGTGTTACGAGAGCATATGAAAACGTACAGCTACGAAGCTGAAGGCATCTGCTCCTGCTTGTATGATGAAGCTCCAACGAGATACCCGAGAGACAGCGGCAGGAGTGGCTGTCTCTTTGGTATGCTTCACAAACAGAGCCAGCAATGCGCAGTAGATGATGAAAGAGCTGCCAGCATCTATGACCGGTGAGTGGACAGTCAACCTTATATACGAAGTCGGGACTTACAGGTTGTCATCTTTCTCCAGAACCTCGCTGCCCTGCGGAAAATGAGAGGAGGCTACGGCGTATGCATATATCTAACTTACTTCATCCCCTTAGCCTCGCGTATCTCTAACAAAAATCCACAGTCCTCGCTCAGAAGAATCGCGTCCAACAAAGGTGGCGGAGCACTGATAGTCGAAGCGCCAGTCGGATTCTCCACTTCAGCTTCCAGATTCTCAAGTAAATATTGAGGAAGAGGCGCAGGCTGAAGTTGTCCATATAGCTTCAAAGAACAAGTCGTTTCCGGGGCGGGTTCTACGATCATGAGGCTGGCAGAAAGAACGGGATGGAGGGATAGATACCTTCGTTGGTTAGTTCGGTTGCGCCTGATGCAATGATGTTCCTGAGCCTTTCGATTTTGCTCTCGAGTATAGGTACGATAGCTTGGGCTGTGGCATTCTGGGCACCTTCCGGGACGAGTGAAGGAATTTGGCGAGTCTCCACCTTTCTCCTGCATAAGAAATGTTTGGTCCGATTGCAGGTTGTAATTAAAAGAGTTGACGCACCCTTGGGGCTCAGCAAATGCATAGAAGGTACCGTTTTTCGGGAAGTGCACTCCTTCCAGATCGAATTTCACGTATTGAAATTCTGTTTCGCTCTCAATCGTCACCTCGCCCTGAGAGCAAGGATATCAATCAGTTTCCATCAATGATATGAGAGATCATGCTGACATTGAACATGACGATATCAGGATCAGATGCCTCAAAGTTGACCTGAGGCATCGGCTCCTTAATTGTGATGCCTAGGTTCGACACCGCAGACCAATTCCAGGTGCCTAAACGACCAATTATGTCGGAAGCATTGATTGACTTGACGACGTCTTGAGCTTCAGCGGACCAAGTGACATTAAAGGGGTCCGTAAGATTATGAATAGTGACAGGAGACTCGAAGTAGCCAGTGACATTATGTGAGTATGAAAAGAGCGAAGTGTCGAGGGGAGGAAGAGTCGGTAATAGTATTTGAATTAAATGGGTCACAGCGGGAGGTTGTTGAATCTGGGTATAGCTGTGTGAGGAGGTCAAGGCGAAGTTCGGGGACTGGACGCACGAGGGAGAAGTTGGACTCGCTGCCGTTTATCCAGGCCGTGAAGTTAGACTGCTGGTACAGTAAAGACTTGAGTGAATCGTCTATCAGCAGTTCAGTATCAGTAGAAAGCGCTGGACGACGAGCACGTACGAAGTTGCGTGTGAGCGGGCATGGGCAGGTCATTTCCACCTCCAGAAAAGAAAAAGAAAAAGAAAGTCAAGAGAATAAAAGAGGACAGCGAGCTCCTGGGAGTAGCAGTCGCGGGGCCTCTGCCCATCGCCTCCTCCATCCTGCGCAGTGCCTCTGCATGGTCTGCCCTTGCCTGCTCTTGCGGGCTCGGAGTCGCGGGTGAACTCATCGTCGGCTTTCTCCGTCATTCGGAAGCTTATCTTCTTCGATGGCGTCGCAGGGACCAGACGAGGCGGGCACCAGCAAACGATACACCCATTTGCATTCGGCGCTGCAGCTTGCGACGCAGCGTGCGAGTAACAAATGGACGTCAGTACCGCATTATTTCTCCAGGATTTGGATCGGGAATGCTCATTTATGGACAGATTCGAAGACTTTGAGGAGTGCTTCCCGCTATGGTGTGCTGAGGAACGAAACGGTGCACAGAGTATAATGAGTGTTCTTGCACGAGGAATGCAAGAAGCTATCGAAGTACGCGCTTTTCACCACATTCGACGCGTCCCAGCTCAAGATAACTTGTCGGTTCGAAGAAAGATGCTGAGGATATTCTCCAAGCATACGGAGCACCTGCTGCCATCGACACCCTGCATCAAGTGGTGACAGAAGCCCGTGAGAGAAAGAAATCTGGATATACTGGCAAAGATGTTTGGAAACCTGATCTGGAACCCCGGGCTGCTGTTCGCGCTCGAACTATACCTGTGCTGGAAAATGAGAGAGACCGACTGCTTGCTACTCTACAGGAGGTCTGTCGTTACCTTTTTCTGCGAGTCCTGATGCTGATTAAATTCTAGCTGGAAAGCGACAATGAAGAGATGATGGCGCGTCTACAAAAACTAACGACGGAAAGCGACGAAGCCGACGCAAAAGCAAAGAAACTGTTAGACACACTCGACAAGGTATGCCCTGTATCCATTGTATAACAGCGTCCGTACTGATTTCCCCCGAGACTGTCGAAAACTTCAGCGCTCTTCCAACCGAAGACATGCTTGGCTGGACGTTGACGAGCATAGAATCGACGAAAGAAGGATGATGCCAGATTTCTTTCTCTGCATATGACATCTGCTTCGCTTTGACTTCGCCGGCCTCAAGACACGTTGGATGTATCCCTTACTGCTGTTAATCGTATTTCGTAATTTATCCCTGTACTCCTTGTTGTATCACCAATATATCACCAGTCTTGCTTTTACTACATCTCATGCGTATATATGTACACTATCGGCTAGACTGAATGTCTTTTGGCTAGGGCTTTGAGGACGAGCCAAATCCAAAATATCGTAGCGGCTCATCGGAATCGGCGCTCGTCTTGCCCATGTCTTCCACGCAGCAGACGACCTCCAAAATCCCCTTCTGGGGCCACCTCCTCCCAACGCCCATATCCCAAAACTTATCCCAGAATAAGGCAAAAGAGACTCAACACCAAATCCCGTTCACCCCATCAGACAGAGGCGCAGTCACTCTCCGCATAGTCCTCCAAGACACCCAACGCACCATCGAAAAATTCTCAGAAAAAGTCGATAGCCTTATCTCCCATGTTGGACAGACGAAACAGGCCGCGGATGCTTCTGTGAAACGACTGGAAGAATGTGGGGAGAAGACTATTATGGGTATTACGGATGTGGGTGAGTAATGGAGCATATATATGCGATCGTTCTGAGCATTGACATTGATCGTAGTTAAACATTGTCATGATGGGACTTTGGAAGCTATTGGAAAACCTTTGCAGGTTGATACGTTCAATGCGTTTGTCGAAGGGCAGGGTGCGCTAGGACAGTCCATCCACTCCCTAGACAAGAAAATCGAATCCATTGAGCACAAATTCGACATCTTGCAAACGGTCTGATTTCACCCAACGTACCACCCTTTTATGACTTCAGTCTACTCACGCATCGTTCCAGCAAATTCAATTCGTCGCCAACCAGCAGACGCAGGTATTAGCCGCTCTCAGTGCCGTAGCGACATTATCTTCCGTATTCCCAATCCTCCAGGCGATGCCCCATCACGAATACGCCGACGCAGCACAAATTCGAGATCAAGTCGAAAAAGACCGAGAGGCCACAGCTGCCAGACATCGGGAACAACGTCGAAGCAATAGCCCATCACCTCGAAAAAGGCCGGAAAAGAGAAAACGACGAGAAAGCTTGAGTGTGGAGCGTCAAGAAAACTCTCCTTTACGCTTCGACACTGCCATTCAGACGACTCCCATCCCCAGCCCACGAAAGAAGCAACGAAAAGTCCTATCCGATTTGACGAATCTTCAGCCCATAATACTGGACGTCGACTCTACTAATAACGCTACCACATCGAACGAGCTCCCTCTCCCTCTCGCCGAGGCAATCCCGAGTCTTCTAAACACGGATCGCGCCCAATATCACACTCATACCACGGAAACTAACATACCTAAAATCTTCCCGACTGTTCTTCCAAGACGGACTTCGATATCTAATGTCACCGATTACGATTCACCTCCCGAACGACCCGTTTTCCAGAAACTACCAGTACCATCAGCGTCATCAGGCCCGATCACTCCTCCTTCCGCCAAGCCCGACCGCCCACTCATTCCCCTGAAGGCTCCCGGACCCAAATCGATGAATTTATATCCTCAGACTGAACCCACGTCCTCTCTCACCGCACCGAAGTCGTCTTTACGAGCTTCCTCGCCTATACCTTCGTCCGAAACCATCGCACCTCCCGAGCTGAATCCGCCTGCACCTCGATCGATGTTTTCTCAACTCAATGTGCCTTATTCGGATGAGGCAGATATAGTTTTTAACCCTGAAGATTTTCTGGACGATTTATCTACGCAGGACGAACTTTATTCAGATGACTGAATCCATCGTAGAGAGTATATCACCGTAATTCAGCTCATATATTATACGTTTGAAACAGAGAAAATGAGACTATACATAACACTCTACAGATCCAGGTTTGGGTCAACGATGGAATATACACGCCTCAAAATTTAGAGTCCGCAGAGTCGGGTTGCATGCCACTTCCCTCCTTCCAAAACCTCATCTCGCTCCCAGATGATTCTGTGCCTGTAACTGACGCAGACGAAGAGGTACTGAAATCCGTTCTGTCTCAATGCAATTTATCCTAGAAATTACCAGGTTTTCCTCTTGTACACTCGTCTAGCATCAGCTCCGCTGGCAGAAGATGAAGATGATCACAAACACGCCTTCCATGGTTTAGGATTTGTCGACTCTCATCATGATATCATCAACCTGTCTATTCCTATCCCCTCTTTGATCTCTGCATCGGCTGCTGTGGGAGAAACAACTTCTGGCAAGAAATCTGGACGCAAACCGAAGAATAGATCCATCTCCTCGAAAGGCTCCGCAGAACGAACTATAGAAATAGAACTTTTCCAAGATATGACTGCTCTACGCTCCAGACCTGGAGAAACAGGTACCAAAAAGTTGTTATCTGTCATCGATCCATTCTCATGCGAACAGGCAGCGTGCTGTGGCAAGCAAGGTTGCTTTCAATTCTCACCCTGATAGAGCATATCCTCACATACCTCCAAGCGTCGTATTGGCTCAAATAGTCCTCATGCAATATCACGACCATCGCCTCGATGTACCCCATCTCTTTGACAGATCCAAGCTTGCTACTTCACACATTCTCGAGCTTGGGTAAGCCACTCGACATAGAATATCGTCGATCATTGCCAAACCCCTTCTCTTGTCTTTACAGTGCGGGTATAGGGCTTTTAAGCATCATTCTATCACCTCTGGCCCAGCGTTACACCGCGACCGATCTAGAACCTCTCCTCCCTCTCATCCGGAAGAATATAATGCATAATTTACCGCCTAGCAAACCATCTTCACCTCAGGGAGGCTCGAAGCATACACATACACCTCCTAATCTTAATACTAATCGGAGAGTCTCGATCGAATCCTGCGACTGGATAGCGTTGCACCAGACACCAGAATCCTCGCGCCATCGATATTTTACTCTGACGAATTCGGATACTGTCGATCTTCTGATAGCGGTCGACTGTATCTATAATCCAGCCCTTGTTCCGCCACTCGTCAGCACGTTGAACCACTATGCGAACCCTGGTCACACTGCTGTCCTGGTTATGGTCGAATTACGCGCTGAAGATGTCATATCTGAGTTCTTGGATCAATGGGTGAAGTCAGGCGAATGGAAGATCTGGCGCATAGGAGGCGATCTCTTTCATCCACGTTATGCATGCTGGGTAGGCTGGAAAGGGGTTTCAGAGGCATAGAGTGTATGCAATGGTGAATGCGGATGTAGTCGTTGACAAAGCGAGCTTAATGAGAGATGGATCCAAGAGAATGTAGTTACAGCAATATACATAAGATAACAATGAATGCCGAAGCATGGAATAGAGATGAGAATGAGTAAGTAGTCCGCGATGAGGCGCTGCTAGCGAGTTCAGTAGTAGGAGATGAAGGGTTAGCGTTCAATGTCTGGGTGGGTAAAGGTCCATTGATAACCGAGAGGTCGTGGGCAGTTCCGGAGAGATCTGCAAAGCCCACGCTGGGAGGATCGAATCGAAATACGGAGTAGACATTTTTCTATTGAGGGTGTTAGAACTGAAAAACTTTCGCTCGAAAGTACTTACGAGGAAAGTGTCGCCAACAATCCAAGCTGGCGAATCTCCCCCCATTTCCAATTGGAAGAAGGCCCCAAGGCATTCTTCCGTTGTCAGTTGTGTAAGCAAGAAATCGCTAGGCGCTATGCTCCAAAGGCGGCCGCCGAACGACAGTTGGACCACGACTTGTGTTTTACAAGGGTAAGTGAAATAGCCTTGATAATCGCCTGTTCCAGCGGCAGAACCAGGTATTGCCGCAAATATCTCCGCAATGATCGACGGGGGACCTCCGATTAGGGTTGTGCCTCTGATTTCCTTTATTAGAGGCCCGCTAAGATAATCAAGTGATAACGGAGACGTACGTATCGATAGCAGCGAGAGCATTTCCGGCAGTAATAGAGATATTTTGCCCTTGAACCACGAGTGCTGATGACGAGAATCAGTCGGATCGATGAGCATATTTGAGGAGGGTTCATACAGGTAATAGGTAAAGTCCAATACGCTTGTTGACCCTGCGGAATATTGACATAATCGATTTCGCCGCCATAGAGTGTAGGGTCCGTATAACCTAAGATCCCATTCAGATCGGAGTTCTATAACGAGCGGGTGGCACATACCCATGGTGAATTTGCCGCCAGGCTCTTCAGGGTTCGCTTTCGACACGTTCACAAACCTTGTCAAAAAGAACGACATGAGGGGTTCGTCCCACTGTCCACTCTTCACAAGAGACTCCCACAAAGGGGTTGCCTGTGAAGAAGCAATAGTTTGGAACGCGAGGCCGATGAGGCCAGAAACAGGGTTTGTGAGGAGTCCAGTGGTAACTTGATCCACGACAGCTATTTTCCGATATGAGGTGGGTTTCGCCGAGAAATGAAGAGAGAAGAAGTACCAAAAGTCTGAGATGGAACTTCGAAACCTGCCATCTGAACGGTGTCCTGTACGAGGTAACCTGCTGCTGCGCCACTTCCGTATTGAATCTTGAATGGGGCAGACAAGTTCTTGAACGTCGAAGACGATGCTCCTGAAAATGTCGGAATATTATGACAGCCGGCGGTGCATTTCTGCGAGGCGACCCATAAGTCAGCCGACCCAGTGTCCAGAATCACGTTGAAGGACTAAGGGGGGGCGAATTAGGCGAAGGGCGAAAAACAAGGTTTGTTGAAATTAGTTCACTCACAGTTGCGGGTGTACCAATCGCCAGGCTACCAAAATACGAGCTATCTTGATTGTGATTCACGATATCGTTGAACCCTGCATCACCAGATCAAAACATGAGGCAAGCAGGATGGAAGATGGCGTTGTGTGCGCACCGGAGCCTCGTTTCTGTACTGCGCTTGTCTGGCCGCCGCCGTATTTGGCGAGAAGGATATCAGCTTGTCTCCGAGCCCACGCTGCCTTTTCTTCGAGTGTCTTTCTTCCTTGATTCATTCGAATCAGGGGTATGCTTTGATCTTGCCGTTTGCTGATATGTGGATACGCGAGCGCTTCAGACGTGTAAATGGCGCAGAATACGAGGAAAGCTAGTAGAAAGGAAGACATGGGGAACATGACAGAGAATGAGGTCGTTGACGCTGCACAGCAGGACAAGATGTATTGCAATTGAACGAAATGGAGGCAGGTGGTGATCAGAGCGTGTATGAGCTTGGAAAAAAGGAGAGAAATTAGAGAAAAGAGAGTGAAATATGACCGCCCAGCGAATCAGCCAGAATGAATGAGTGGGGGTGCGCTGGAGAGCGCAAGACTTGGCGACGAGCGACCTTGGAAACTTGGCGGCAAGTTGGCAATGTGTCGGAGTTTGGACACGGCAACGACGTTCATTGTTGTTTGATTATCGGCTACTACGGTTTGGTCGCTGTGGGACGCGTTCTGCTCTCAACTCGTTCATTAATGGCTCTGCAATCTTTGGAAATTGGTTCGCAGACGAGAACTGTGGCATTCACGGGACTGAGGCTACTTGGCGTCAAACGCTTGGTCGAATGATCTTGGTCGGTCTTAGAACAGCTCTTGGAACACGATGGCACCGTGTGCTTGGCCTGCAGTCTATTTCTGCTTCTCAAGTCCCTGGTCGAGGCTTTGGCTAATGTCCGCAAGTGCTGGCTCGGACGCGGGACATTCTCGCGTTTTTGGGAAAGGCACAAAGTGTATTCGGGGACCCTTGTATATGCAGTCTGGCTAAACACCGCGGCGTTGTCCGACGCGCTGGACAGTGAAACGGATGCGGCGTGATGGAAACAGTGACGACGAGGGGTGATTATCTAGGCACGATTATCAAGAGAGCGTTGCAAAGATCCGAAGGCACTGCGCGGGGCAACGAGCACGACGATTAGATTGGGCCGCTTCGATCTGAGTCGCTGTATGCGATGACGAGGAGACTGCCCCGTTGGGCTGCGGAGATGGCGAGGGCCGGGCGGCGATGTGATGGATGGGCGTCGGGTTGGGGATGGCAGATGGGGAGATGATGTCGAGTGCACCGGAAGCAAAGATCTCGTCTCAGGGTATAACTGTACAGTTTTGCCTTTTATTCCGGCGTTCGGCCTTGTCGGCGTTAGCCTAATAAGGATAATCGCTCGTAGCCGGGCGTGTTTGGCCCTGTTTGGCTCTTCCGGGGCACTGCCCGATAAGGATCAAACGTCCAACTGGACGGTTCTGATTGGCCGGTGTTTGAGCCGCGTTGTGGCACTCGTCGCTCTCTTCAACCTCTCTCTCTCTCCCGTCGCTGCATGGCCGACGTCGCCCTCGACTCGTCCACCCCCGCCTCGACGTTCCTACCCCGTCTTCGTCGTTCAGCATCGTCCCGTCTCATTTCCCGCTCACCCGCAAACCTCAGCAGCATGGCCACCGTCGCCCTCCAGCGTCCCAGACACGCTGACCCCACACCCCCTCAGCTGCTCTCAAAATCTCCCTCGCCTGCAACCGTCTCTTCAGACCAGACCACCGTCCCTTCCGGTCCAATGGAGTGCGCCAACTGTACGTCGTCCGATAAGCCCAGAGCTCTCCTTTTTTTCTGTATCTCTTGGCTCATCGTTTGCCTTTTCTTGCTTCAGGCGGCACATCAACTACCCCTCTATGGCGCCGCGATGGCGACGGAAAATCGATATGCAACGCTTGTGGTAAGTCTCTGACGCGTCTCTCACCCCCCTCTCTCCTTGTCCAGTCACCGCCGCGCTCGTCTCTCCCTACCCTCCACCCCTCCCCCCTGCACTCGCGGCTTTTTTTCCGTCTTGGTTCTTATCAGATCTGTGTCTATTTCCCCCTCTAGGCTTGTATCTAAAGTCTCGACGTGTAGCACGCCCATCATCGTTGGCCAACATGCCGAACCGTCAAAACAGCGGCACACCTCCGACGCCAGCAGCCGTACCTGCTCCCGCTTCGCCCAAGCACTCTGGAGGCGGAACATGCCCCGGTGACGGTCGTTGTGACGGCACAGGAGGCACCTCAGCCTGCTCTGGGTGCCCGACGTTCAACAATGCCCTCACTGCTCGTTTGGAAGGTGAGGCCGAGCCGTCACCACCCCCCTCACAATCGGAAGCAAACGCAAAAGCCCTCGCCGCTGCCGCTGCAAAAGCCCGCAACCGCGCTGCCGTCGGTGCACTGAGCTGTTACAACTGTGGTACCTCGACAACTCCTTTGTGGCGTCGCGACGACACAGGCAACAATATCTGCAACGCGTGTGGTAAGTCCCTTATCCTTTAGCGTTTCACAGTTTATTATTTCGTGTCCAATCGGGAATGTTCTCATTCTCATGCTCGTATCCGAGCCCTTGGACCGCAACAAACCTCCGCTAATGTGCGCGCGCGTGGCCGGACTTTGTGCGGAGTCTTAATCTGATACGCTGTCGTCACCTTGAGACTCCGCGTCCCCATCAGATCTTATCTGACTATCCTTTCTTGTCCATTTATTCCCGCTCGAACGCTCTTTGCTAATCTCTCTTCTCAGGCCTGTACTACAAGCTACATGGAACTCATCGGCCCAACTCGATGAAAAAGGCAGTCATAAAACGGCGAAAACGTGTGCCAGCGGCTGGTGTTGGTGTTCTTGCACCTACCGCCAACTCTAGTCCTGAGAGCGTCCGAATGAGCGATCACGCCGCAGCTGAAGCTTTGGTCGCAGTAGGCCGAGGCGTTGCTAGGAACATCACCTCGACCGAGAGCGTCAAACAGGATTATGAAGATAGACATAGCGACGTCGAAGACGACAGCTCTCAGGGAAGGAGAAAAAGGACCAGACGAGCTATCGCCGAGTCGCAAAAAGCTGCAGAGTGGGATAGAGAAAGCGATCAGCTAGAGGGTGATGTTATCGACCACGACGAGCCGATGGAAACTCTTGAAGGAGCCAACCGTGCACGGCTTTGGGCAGAAGAGCAAGAGCGTGTCTTTGCTGAGCCGGAGCCTGACGCCCGTGATCCCAACGAGGAACGGTATGCCCAGCGTGGACATATATACGAGCCTCATAGCATGGATCTCCCGCCGTTAAACTCTGCGGTCCCGAATGCGGGACCATTCAAAGCTTCGCGCTCAGAGGAAAGACTCGCGCCACCCATCGGGCAGACGACTTCTGTTTTCTTTCCCCGCTCACACTCGACTTCTTCGAGTCGTACTCATTCGCCTCCTGGAGGATTGAGCGGTGGTAGAAATACCCCTTCGTTGATGTTGCCGCCTCCGCATTCGCTAGCTCAAGCGCATGCCCACTCCATGCCACAGCTGCCGACCACGTCATCGTTCTACCACCAAAGCCAGAGCGCACGTCAATCGCGTTCCCCCGAGCCTACCCACGAAGGGTTCAGCACACCACCTATGGTTCATCCCACTCCCACATACGCCGAACTCGAGCAGCACTATCAACAACTCCGCGCCGAACGCCGTAGGTTGGAAGAGATGACAGAAAAAACGGACAGAATGCTCGCTGGCGTCAAAAGAGGCTTGGATGAGATGCGTGGCCGCGACATTGGTCAAAGCTCGCAATCATCAGCCCACCACGAAGCTGCAGCTAGACTGCACGCTTTACGCCGCAGCGGAGAACGTCCCGCCACCGAGAGTGTTTGGGCCATCGAACCCACTCATCCTTAAATGCCCTCGCTTTCCTTGCTTGTCACATTCGTACATACTACCCCACTTCACCCTTTTTGTTTGTTCATGGATTTCATGGAACACATAGGACACTTCTGACACCCACACCACTATTTGCTTATATTGTCGCCTTGTATATTCGTTACATCCACCTTTTATAATGTTTTGTTCTGTCTAGTTTTAGTGCTTGCTATCCGTATGTTGTCTACTACATTACTTACTTGGATTATATACCCGTTATCCATTGGCCATATAGATCTGATACGGATGGCTCAAACAGCGTCAAACAAAATCTCTAAAGATAATAATCACATGTCGCCCATAACACGAGCTCGTGCTTTCGACAAACGCCCCACTTGGTCGTCCCTCCTTGTCCTGGACGTTTCTTGGATCGTCGTCGTCGTGGGCTGCAGCGAAAACAGCCGTTTCTCGCTGCAATTTCCGCCTTATCATGTCGACCACCGCAGATCCGCGAATATCAGTGGCATCATTGCTTACCACAGACCATATCGCCATGGACCTTCCCTCAAGACGTGCCAATCCAGACGAAAAAGACTCCTTGACGTCTTATGGCGATGGCGACGTTCCAGACGAAGATGTCCTTATGGCCGTCCGGGCGCTTGGAGATATGCGGAGTCGAGCAGTCGCAGGGCCCCCCACCCTGCATATCTCTCCATACTCCAGTCCGTATCGTCGCTATCTTGAATTTTTTTCATCGGATCTCATTTATCTCTTTTTTGCTCAGATAATCCAGGATTGTCTAATTCGACATCTCCAAGTGCATCTACAAGTACGAGCAGCGACACATCGAGCATCAGGAATGAAGAGCGGAACCCCGATTTCGTTACTCGTGTCTCTGGGCTGCCCCTAGTCAATACTGTGCTCTCGGCGTATGAGCAGAGTAAGGCTGGTTCTCGATTGGTCAAGGTGTGTGAATCATTCCTCGACACTATCTCTGTATTCATTCCTTCTACAGTACAGCGCCGAAATGGTCGAATCGTCCGTGATATCCATGACCCGACCTGTCATGCACCACCTCCCCGTTGACCAACTCGATGAATTTGCCTGTCGGCAGCTTGATAGAGTGCGTCTCTATTCTAGCCCTCCTGACACCAGTTGACCTTGGACCTAGTTCGGCCGAGGAAAGGGCACTGAAGATTCAACGCTGAGGTTGAGGGCGAACCGTGGGAGCCTTCGAGAGCGGGACGGAGAAACTCGACGAGAGGATGATGCAGATGGTAATTTCACAAGGCTCGCCTTCGGAAAAAGCTAATCACATGTTTTTTTCAGGCCCCGGATCCAGTTCGGATGCTCTGCAAGCTGGAGTGAGTCGCAGCACATGGCAAACGATGCTTTTCGAGGCTGGTGGTATCGGTGCTGCCGTTAGTGAAGAGAGTATGAGGAGGCTGAAGTATTGCTTGCATTGGTTGCAGGTGAGCGGCTCTCAGGTACCATTCGTTGGCTTACTAACCGGTGAACTGGATGCATTCAGTTCGCGACCGCCCGGATTGATCAACAAATCATCATTCTCAGAGATTTCATTGCGAACATGCACCCACCCAACTCCGATACCCCTTCCACCAATGAGACGATATCATCTTCCCACCTTCAAACACTGCAAGAAGTCAAGAAGGAGGTTGTTCAGACCATCCGCCAAGTGATTGACGTAGTGTCCAAGTACGCTGGCGGCGCTTTACCCGAACCGGCTCGCGTTACCGTCCGAAACTTCATTCTCCATCTTCCTCAGCGGTGGGCTAGTGCAGCACAGGAAATGGTAGAGCCGTCCCCGAGACCCATCAGAGGACGACGACCGCGAGGATCCCGCCAAAATTCCCGACATCACATTGAACCTGCAGCATCCTCATCGTCTACGAGACCGACGCAAGACGATGCTTGTACCACCGCGTCTGCAGCCGATCAAGCCGCTAAGAAAATCCTCACTTTAGCGACTGAGAGTCTGGACATGTTGCGTAATGTGACGGCTGTGTTCAAAGAGAGTTTAGATCGCGCCGACGCGTGAGTCATTGGTTATTGTCTTTATGGCCTTGTTAACCCCATTTAAACAGTTGGGTGGAACGACTACGCGTCATTGGGATCCAAAGGCAACAATCCGATGCCATTGACGTTGGTGTACCCTCTCAAGCATTGGACGATGATGCCCATAGCTCAATCCACAAGCGACTTGGATCGTCGTCAACTGTATCATCATATTATGCCACACCATCCGCCTCACTCTCCTCTCCTCCTCCTGACACACCATCTGTAGCATCACCAGACCTTTACCCCCGGTCTCTCGCAGACGAAGACCACTCCGACAGTGCCGACTCCGAGGACGAGGCACGGCCTCGAAAGGCCCTTAAATTAGATTTACACGGATAACTTGTCACTTGTTCTGTTTAGTTCCTTTCACTCTCGTTTATTCGGTTTGTTCTTCTGCATACTACGGCATGTTGTATCTTGGCTTTTTTGCCTTGTTGTATCCCGATCTTTTATGTATGTCCTTTTTATTGCGGATCCATTAGCGTAAGACACTGTTGGACCACTCGTCTGTCTCCTCCTCATCTCATCGATTTGTTGTTGTATGCGGTGTGTTTTGAATACTCATAATATCAGTTAGCCATACACGATCGCCCGAGGCAAGCTAGAGCTGGGTAAGATATTATTGCAACTAAATGGACAGCACAAAAATGCGAAGACGAAAACGAAGACGAAAAACGAGTCGACACAGCGTGAATGAACATTCCAATAAATCAATCTACGTCGTCCATGGGCGGCGCCTTGCCGAACAAAGTCAACCTCAACGCAGCAGCTTGCACTCTATTCGCATCCCAGATTGCAGGCCCATACATCCAATAGAACGCTCCAAAAGCCGCACCGCCAAGATGAGCCCAATGATCAAACAGGCGCCAACCGCGGAGGATACCTACAGTATCGATCAATACCAGCCCCGCGAAACCGTATTCTATAGGTATCGAGCCGGTGGGAGGAAATATGAGGGAGACATGCGTCTCGGGGAAAGCGAGAGCTGTAATGGCGAGCGTTGAATAGACGGCGCCTGACGCGCCAAGAGAAGGGAGGATGTTGTGTTTTGATTTGATTGCTGACGCGGCTGCTTGTTGTGAAAGACCCGCTCCTGCTCCTGCCATTTTACTGCCGAGTGTAGAGGAAGAGGAGGACGGAGTGCCGGGTGCGGAAAATGCTTTCAGGGCTCTTGGGAATCGGAATCTGGTAGAGACGATATGTGACACGAGACTTGAGAAGATGCCAGCTGAGCAGAAAGGCGGATAGGGTAGGACGGGTTAGAAGGCCGAAAGAGGGTGGCGGAAGGATCTTGGGCTTACCTGTGGCGAAGAAGGCCAGGAAGTGATACTGCGCTGTGGATTCCTGGAGTCGCGAGTTTGCAGTTCCCTGCGACTTCTCCATCCATAGTACGGTTGCACCACCTGCGCTATGTCAGATAGGGAAACATGCGCGCCGGGAAGGACTGACCGAAGCTGGACAATGCCATCATGTTGAAAAGACCGTGTAGAAAGTTGCTGTGACTGGAAGGGGTTAGTGGGAGCCTACCCAGACAGAATAGACGTACCTGAAGACACTGGTGAGCATGGTATAGTACCGACTTGACAGCGGGTGATGCATGAAGGCGCGTTTCATGAAGGGCTGGAGTCGGGGCACCTGCCAGGCAATCCAGACACCAGCGTTCAAGGCAGCAACCTTCCAACATATTCTCATCCCTTCGCTAGTGTTGACCCAGGTTTGAGCACATTGAACGTATGAATGGAGAATGAGCATGTTGATGTAATTTGGAACGCCCTTGAGGGTTCGCTTGAGATCTTCAAGATCTTTTTTGACGTCCTGTTGAATTTGTTAGTTATGCGAAGCTCAGGGAGTGCAACAGTATAGCTACCTCGACCATACTGAAGAGACGCGCACGCTTCATTTCAGTGCTGGTCGGTGGACTACGGGGCGTCAATGTCCATGATATGGGCCCCGCTGCTGCTAGCTTTTCTTCCCAGTAGACGGTGTCCCAGTCGGTGAGAATGGCAGCCGTAATATATGCCCCAGACGATGCAGCGAAGGCCCACTACAAATTTGGCAGTCAAGGGGATGTAAGCGGGTTCATTTAGCCGAGACTGACCAGTATTGGGCGAAAGAGCGAGGGCTTTCCTATTGACTGAGCAAGAGGAGGTTCATAGGCCAATGCTGGACGCGACGACCTGAAGCGTTGGGTAAAGGAGCGAGCGTGAAGAGTTCGAGTTGGGAGCGAGCGACGAAGAGACAGCATTCGAGCGTGGGAACGTTGGGTGCCGGAGAAAGAGCCGTTGAGCTAATACAAGTCCATCGATATTTCTATTAAATATTGCCATCCATGTTCAGCCCAGACTCGTCTCAGCCGCCACCGCTTCTCCCTCTCTACGACTCTTCTACAATGCACCAGGAGCTCGTCGAGGTCGAGCCTCGTCCAAAACACACAAGGCACGTCCACCCGCCCGTTCTCGCTGCCACTGCTCACCCAACTTCAGGACGAAAACGGGCTGCTTGACGTGCAGAGGCAAAAAAATAAAGTGCGACGAGTCCAAACCGAAATGCTTGCGATGTACAAAGAGCGACCGTACGGTGAGTAGTCTGCCATCCCTGCCAGTCCGCGACTTCATCTCTTTTTTTTCTGCAGTGCGTCTGGCCCGACCCCAGAGCACCCCGAGCAAAGCCACGTCCCGTGAAAAAGGACTCGATATCCCCCTCCCATACCCCCTCGCTCCCTCCAACGTCGCCCAAGCGCGCCGAGTCCTCTGCCACCACTTCGGAGACACCAGCCGCGTTGGCGCCGGCTATCAAAGAAGACGAACCCAAAGCTTGATTAAACCGTGGGGACTGGCACGGCATTGCCGTCGTTCTTCACTCGACCTGGCGTGGCTGTGCTGTGTGCTGTAGAATATGTATCCTCTCCGCTGTTGTCTGCTCTCTTGTCCGTCGTTGTTCTGAATCTTGTCCGGGAGCTCTGTGTATATCCCGTTGTTACCCTTCACCTCCCGAGACGGTGTTTCCATTTGTCGTGATCTAGAACCTGCCTTTTTCCTTTTCTTGCCCGTAACGACGGATGGCGAATAAACGCGTTCTCTTTTACGTGTCTTCGCTCCATGCCCATATTTCAACCGCATCTCCTCCTGCCCCGGCCTCAATAGCCAGTTTCTTTAGAACAATTCCGATTTCAGCGGACATCTCCCAGAGGGTCCTCTCGGCCGGATCTCTCTCCTTGTACGCCAAAAGCACAACGGGAGGGTTGGGGACGTCGACGAGCCGTTTCAGAGTCATGATGAGTGCAGGGAACATCGCCGTGTTGTATGTGACGTCAGCCAGACTGCTATACATGAGTTCCAGGTCTGGCAGTTGAATGGCAGGGACCCACACAATCAGGTCAAAGGGTCTGGCATCCTCTCCTATTACATGGGCATTGATCTCGGAAGAGAATTCCGTTTCTTCCCAATCCAGAACTCCAGGTTTAAGGTTGACGTTCCCGAAACAGGCTTTGTTGTTGTCAAAGTTGCCTTCTATCACTTCGATCGCTGAAGCTGCAAGAGTGTGAATGAAGAGCGGATATGTCGGAGGCGTGCCATACGCAGATCTGTCGCCCATACGGTGCTTTGAGAAGATGGAACCAATTTGTGCAGCAAGATTGAGAGCACCAGGGATACGAGGCCGGTCCCCGTGCCTAGATTGATGAGATAAAGTTCAGCATATATTGGACGACTCACCGAGCTCCAAAACCGCAACCGCTTCCTCATTCAACAAAACCCTCCTAATCTTCTCCACCAACGCCTCGCTCGTCGTGTCCTGAGCACGTCGAAGCAACCCTGTCAACCAAGCACTCAGTCCAACCCCGCTATCCCAGATTTTCTACAACATCGTCAGCAATATTCTCGCCATAATTCACGAACAACGCACCTTGTCAAGATCGAACGAAGTGTGTTCCTCAACATTCACCAGCGTCTTATCCTCATCTCCATTCTCATTCCCATCGTTCCCAAGCGCGAGAGAGAATATCCGCCGTATTCGTTCCTGTTTCCGATCTGTAATCTTGTTCTTCCCACCTCGCGTCGACTCAGCGACAAAGCCGATAGGAGAAGAGAATACGGGTAATATCAATGACCCAGTGTGTAGTTGCGTGAGATCGATGATCGCGCTAGCAGGAGATGGAGAGGTATGCAACGCCAGAGACCACTGTTGTCCATGTCTGACACTGGGAGGAGGCGGGATCTTGAGTACTTTATACGCTTGATCAGGATGCCATTTTGTAAGCTTCACGGGATTGCTGACTGTCCCTCCGTCTGACGAGGCAGGCGAGGTAAGGTGCCAAGTGTAGAATATGTCAACTGCGTGTTGATAGAGCTCTGTTCGGAGATCATTAGCGATTTGGGGCGTTAGGGATATCGGATTGTGGGTGTACGACTGTTGAGGAGGTGGGCGTAGGAAAGAAAGGTAGAAGTACATGTAGCGATTAGATCGCACGCACACACGGCTAGGGACAATCTGTCGGGTCGGCTTTGCGGCATACATGCCACACTTCACATTAACTAGGAAATATATTCGGTACGTCGCCATCAAAAAGACTGGATAATACAATCGAGGACCGCACATCTCTTTTCTTCTCTAACGACTCGTATAGCTTCCAAGATACTCTCCCGCAACTCGCTCGCACGAGTAACCTTCTTGCCCCACGCACCGCCTGCAGCACTTGCGATCCCAGCGTAATCAGGGGCATCTGGGCCAAAAGAAACATTCAGTTGCTGTCCGGTGGCCACGGACCCGAGACCGTTGGGATGAACGCTAAGCATCGACAACATAGGAGACTACGACCAAGCAAGCTTAGCACTTCACAAAGTAACGCGAAACAAAACCCACCTTCCATCCACCGTTATTCAGTATGATGGTCAAGAAAGGCTACGTAGACACTTAGTTAGAGAGAGGCACAGATCAAGGGAACAACTCACAGTGGAATATCTCTTGGCCATCCAATATCCAGAACTGGGCGCTCCAAACAAGAACGATCCATCTCCAACGACAAGACATATGAAATCATTTCCTTCAGTCCCCGTTCTTGGACTGTCCTTGTCGACTTCTTGGCCAATATAAGCACCGATGGCAGCGCCAAGGCCCCAACCTAGATTTGAGCCGCCGGAAGTGATTATCGAGCCGACCCGAGTAGATCGTAGATGTGACCATACGAGCGGATAGTTGGATATGCCTTCGTTGAGGAAGAGAGTTTGGGGAGGTAAGGTTGTGCGGAGAACGGCTATGAGGTTAGGTGTGGTGAAGGTGCCATCTTGAGGAAAGTCAACTTCGGCAGCGTCAAGCGATTTTTGAAGCTTGCTATGGTGTAACAACAATTCTTGGTCGCGCTTCTGCACAAGCCCTCGAGCCTCTGCAGACATCGTTGTCCATAAACCGTTCAGCTGGTTGAGAATAGCTTCCAAAGCCAGAGTTGCATCCGCTTTCCACCTTCTAGTAGCGGGGATCTGGAAGGATCCCATATTCTCTTTGAGAACATCCACATCGATGTGGAAAATCTCGGCGTCATCGCGAGGTCTGTTATTCATCGGAACCCACGGAATATCCGAGTCGATCACAAGCACGAAATCAGCTTCGCGAAGCCACGTATTCTCGCCCATCCCATACGAAAGATCAACAAAATTCTGATGATTGTGAGGAAAAGACAGCGTCGTAGGACAAGAAGTGAAGACCGGAATAGCGAGTAAGTCGGAGAGTGCGACCAGCAGCGAAACCGCAGAGGGTTCCCGCCCTAGATATGACGTTATGATCAAAGGCTTCTTGGCGCTTATCAGGCCCACAGCGATTAGATTAGCAGCTATTTCTGTGTGGGTAGGGCACTGACGACTTTTCAGGAGAACATACCTTTCTCGGAGATCGAAGACGGTTCGATAGGTGCCCATTTTCGAAGATCTAGGGATTTCTTGTATTTTTCTTCGGAGAGATCTTCTTCCATGACTTCTCGCCGAGCCCAGAGATAGACTGGGCCCTTTGGATCACTCTTCGCGCTGAATTGTGCGTCAGTTTGCGTACGGGCGTGGGAAGAAGATCTTACAATTGTAGAGAGCGGAGAACTACTTCTGCGACGTTCGTTCCACTATTGATTTGCGAAGTATGACGCATATATTGCCGAACAATGCTAGGTTGGTCGGGTACATCTGCTCGCCATAAGATGTTGCAAAACTCAAGTTACGTCATAAACACTAGCCTTGTAGCCAGAATATAAACTCGTTCCGCGATCCTTTGAGTTCGCCTTGGGTAGTGAACGGAGAAGCACCTGCGTAAATGAGCACCGGAATTCGACCGCGGCTGACATTGTGTATAGCTCCAGCCAAAGCCTAATGCAATTTAGCTCGCTGCGAACGGCATAGATCGAGCAAAAAGGAGTGGACCTGTGTGCCAACGTCCACATGGACAAGTACAGCGGCCGGTCTACCAGTGACCTGAGCGTATCCTTGGGCAGCGCTGAGTGCGACCATTTCATTAGGGCATGTGATGATTTTCGGTCCCGCGTTAGCAGAATCTTCAACACGTTGCCGTTCAATGTCTTCCAGAAGAGCGGGGTGATCAGAGCCCCAATTGACAAAAGCATGCGTGATTCCGGATTCACGCAGTGTCTTTAGAAATGCAGAAGATGTGGTGAACATGGTTGATGTCATGAAGAGGAGTGTGATCGACTTGTCAAGATGAGATCATGAGAGACAAGACCAAGTGCTCATTCGACTCCCAGGACTTTGCTTGTGCGAGCAGGAAAATGCAAGATTGTTGAAGCGTGCATGGTCTGGAATCCGAGGCGTAGGGATGCAAAACCTAATGTCCGCGATGGGAAATGGCCAATTTGGGAGGAATGTAGGCACGGGTAACCGGTTCCGACAGACTTGGCTCCGACGTCTTTACATACAAATCCCCGGAAGACATAGACCCGATCGGTTTATAAGAAGAGCGGCGCTGCTGAAGATTGCTGAACGGCCGAATTGACCACCACCGGTAATTTGCTGGGGCTATGCGAGACATGACACGAGTTTGGTTTCATTTCTCGAAAATGAAGGGTAAGGCCATGAAGTATAGTGGATGGTAGCATAGACGTCGCAGGTAGTACAACAAGTATATTTTGATTTCTGTTCGTAGCGAATAGCCCGTAGTCAACCGCCGACGGAGATCACGTCCGTCATCCACTTCAAACGTGTATCGGTTGTTAGAGGACATCGACGCGGCCAATTTTCCAGAATTTGGACGAGAGACCGAGTTAATAATTTGTTGACTAGTAGCAGTAGCCTTTTGATAGCAGCACGTTGAATACAGAATGTTCCTGGAAAATGAGGGGAGGCTGGAGAAGAAGACCGAGATTGGCTGAGTTTGGAATGGGCTGCACTTGGGACCTCAATCGACGCTATCCACTCGACCTTCAATCGTGACCGCAGGGCGGCATACACACACTCTCTTCCCCAATGTCTTCAAAGCAGCGAACAGGAGTCACCTTCCCATCAGACTCCAGCCCCAGCTCGTCGTCCGACCCCGCCATCACCGCCAACTCTGACAGCCAGCCTCGTCTGCGCCAGCACTGGCCTCATACCTCCAGAGATAGGAACCTGTCGACGCCAGGCGAGTCGTCGTCAGGCTCGAGCCCACCGTTCTCTGCGCCGCCAGGCTCACAAGCCCGTTTGCCTGAGCGAACCAACTTGCCAACCCGATCGTCCACTCTCGGATCTCCAAAGGACCTTGACAAGTCCAAAAACACCCCTGAATTTTCTCCTTCGTCCTTGAACGATTTAGATCGTACTCCCATCACATCACCTCGAACGCCAATGTTCAATCCTCACAGTCCAACTCCGGACTGGAAGCCTAAAGCTCCTACTTCTCCACCCCACGTAACAAATGGCCTCCCGTCTATTTCTCGTTCAGACGACGGGGCACACTCTCCAGCTTCGAGTCTTCAGCCACTCCATGGATCATCCAAGACACCCCCTCCCAACTCTGGTCCATTCTCCCCTTCAAACCCGTTGATTTGCTCATCATGTAAGCAAATTATGACCGGTCAGTTCGTCCGAGCTCTGGGCGCGGTCTTCCACCTCGAATGCTTCCGTTGTGAAGTCAGTTGTTTATTTGACTCCAATTCATAGACATCATCTTATCAATGTTCAACAGGATTGCAACGAAGTCGTCGCCCAGAAGTTCTTTACCATGGACGCCCCGGATGGCAAACAGTATCCTCTCTGCGAAACTGACTACTTCCGACGGCTAGGTCTCATATGTGGAAAATGTAATATGGCTCTCCGTGGGAGTTACATCACCGCGTGCAGTAAGTCTTTTTCCTCATCGCTTCCTCTGTTCCTACTAAGATGACTCCCAGACAAGAAATATCACGTGGAACACTTCACATGTTCTATCTGTCCAACTGTCTTTGGTCCCTCAGATTCCTACTACGAGCATGAAGGAGAAGCCTTCTGTCATTACCACTACTCCACTCGATTCGCAACGAAATGTGTTGGATGCAACTCCGCTATCCTGAAGCAGTTTGTGGAGATCAATAGGAACATGAAAGATGAATGTTGGCATCCGGAATGTTACATGATTCACAAGGTGCTATTATCTGTTTTATATCTCACGAGCGCCAGCTTACCCGCCTTTTCTTAGTTTTGGAATGTCAAGCTATCATCACGAGCAGTGCTTAGCCCCAGCGTTTCAACGGAAAGTCTCGAAGAACCACCCTACATCAGAGAAGAACAACTGGAAACACCCGCCTCACTCAAGGAGAAACAGATAGTCATGGAGAAGCAGGTCTTCCGCATTTGGTCGTAAGGGACCCCCGAATTCACTTATGCCTTGTATGTCTCACATTTTTCCTCCCAGCGTCCTCTCCGCCTTTGAAGAGTCAAGTGCTGCCTGTATATCAGACATGCTAAGGCAAGTCAGCAATGGACATTATTTGGAGGCTATCAGGATGGCGGAGAAGTTCATTCTTCACGTGGAGGTCCTCTTTGCGACAATTGACGACCTGGAGGCATGCTTTGCGAAGATGAGCGCCAAAGGTATACTCCTCCGATGAATTATGAAGCCACGCCTAAATTTTACGTCTGCAGGAATGTCTCACGTCCGCGAAGCGCGCATGCTATGTCGTAAGACAGTGGACCTGTTCACTTTACTTTCGCAAACGCAGGAGGCTGGCTCTCGGCGGACAGGAATGACGCAAGAGCTTCTGGCGCTAGTGACGGGACTGGCACATTACCTCAAGATCCTCATCCGTATTGCGTTAACAGGGGCGCTTAAACTGGACAGAGATCACGGAAGTAAAGAGCCCATGTCAGACTTTCTTGATAAATTGGACGCGCTCGCTCGCCGGGGTGGCAATCCTTCCGCTAAGCGATTGCTCAGTTCCACCGGTGAAACTCGAGGGACGACAGGTACTCGAGGCGTTGCGTATGGGTTTAAGAGTCTAGCACCGGAGAACGCTGGTGATTCCCCCTTTTCTGGACGTACGGCGGGTGGACCTCCATCGGTTGCGTTCTCGCATCCACCTTCGGACCTATGCTCTGAATGCAAGCTCAACGTGGAGGAAGACTGTGTCAGGTTGGGTACATACCAACGACGACATTCCCACTGCGTCAAATGCAAGACTTGTGGTAAGCTGGCGGCTGCCCCTCCGACTCCCAAAGAGGTCCCCAAAACATCGCCTACGGATGCCGAGAAAGACAAAGCAGAGCCTCCCAAGATATCGACAGCCCGACGTCCGCCGGCAAACGTCGGCGAGTTCGTTTTCCAAGAGGTTCCAGGCGAGAAGGGACCGGTGCTGGTCATATATTGTCTGGAGCATTGTCCCCCAGGTTCACAATCCGGCTTTCAAGCGGTGTCACGGCTGGAACAATATGCCTTCCTGTTAAATGTGGCGCTGAGGCGTTTGTATATGTTGTTGCAGAAGCGAGGTTTAATTTCGATTAATTCCAGTAAGCCGGTCATGAACTCACCGATGACACACTTCCATTAATGGTTTTATCAGACTCGGCGTCTTCGAGCACGGAGTCGACTGCTCGTCCATCGTCTTCAGACTCGTATCGTGACTACAGTGACGTCATGAAAACGAAGTCAGTTCGATTAGATCGAAAACTGTCAGCGACCGCGAGACTGCCAAAGCGGTCAACCATCGTCGAGAGTCCAGCTGGACGAGTTGCTCAGCCAACCGACGTCCAACATTCGCAAAGAAATCAGGAAAACGTACCGGTTCCCAAACTTCCTCCTCAACACCAACAGTCTGCTGCTGCATCAAGCAACGGGCGCACCACCCAATCATCAGCTCCCGTCAACGAGAGCACTTCAAACAGTCCACCTATTCGACCGCCTCTTCAGCCTCCAACCCTCCGTACCGGAGAGTCAAGTACAGGGTCCTCCACATTGTTATCGACAGGCGAAAGAGTCATCCGACCTTCATTCGCCCGCAACAATACGGAGGTAATGATCGTTGATGACAGCGCGCCACTTTCTCCTGGAACCCGGGAAGCGCCGCCGCCACTAGCTGTAGACGACAGCATCACACTCGCAGACATTCCGCAGATAATGGAGCAAGAGCAAGCTCGAGAACAGCATCGGTCACTTCCCAGCCTGGGAGATAAACCTCTTATCGCTGAACTCACCCCGCTCGAATTGGCAATCATCAAGCACTGTGCTGTCTTGGCACTGTCAAAGTCGCATCTCAAAGAATTGTTCGATTTGGATGAAATGCTGGAACTCGTTGAATTGAAGAAGAGCGGCTTTTGGAATAACTTCAAGTTGTTCAAGAATGGAGACAAGAGTAGGAATGTTAAGAAGAAAGGTGAGATCTTGCGCGCTGGGGAAGAATTGACAGCCGTTGACGCGTTGACCAGGCGTATTTGGAGTGCCACTTGAGCAGCTGGTTGAGAGAGAGGGTTCTGATTCCATGCTGGGAGCCTCGAGGACGACCTTGCGAGTGCCTAGCTTTCTCGACGACGTCATTTCGGCCATGAGGCAGATGGGTATGTGATCATCCCCTGGTGGTGACGGTTACTGACTCGTATTATCAGACATGTCAGTTGAGGGTATTTTCAGGAGAAATGGCAACATCCGTCGCTTGAAAGAGCTGACAGATGCCATTGATCGCGATCCGGCATCGGTGGACCTAACCGCGGACAATCCAGTGCAGTTAGCCGCTCTCTTGAAGAAATTTTTAAGAGATCTTCCCGATCCTCTGTTAACGTTCAAGCTCCATCGGCTATTTATTGCGTCACAATGTTGGTCCTCATGCTTAAGTTATGATTGTTACTAAGGCAAATTTTCGCAGCAGCGAAGACGCCAGAAGAAGCTAAGCGTTTACTCCATATGATCTTAATCATCTTGCCCAAATGCAATCGAGATGCATTTGAAGTGCTCTGTGTCTTCTTGAAGTGGGTGGCATCGTTCGCCCACGTGGATGAAGAGACCGGCAGCAAAATGGATCTTCCAAATTTGGCCACGGTCATTTGTCCTAGCATTCTCTATTCCAAAGGCCGGGACATAGCGCGGGACGAAAGCTTTGGGGCAATCCGAGTAGTCACGGAGCTGCTGGAAAACCAGGACGACTTCTACACGGTCCCCGACGAATTCTTGACGATTCTCGACGAACAGGACTATTTCACCAATGTCATGGAGATGTCCAGCAAGGACTTCTTAAAGAAGTGCGAAACTTTCATGAAGTTGAGGGCCAATGGACGACCTGCTGCGTCTGGCATGACTTCGCCTATCTCGGCTAGCACATCCAGTCCCATTCAAGGAAAGGATAGTGGATCGTCAACTCCTGCAATTCTGGTTCCTCGACGACCAGATAGTGCGGACGTGCGACTGGTTCCTCAGCGTTCTGATCCTGCGCTTTCTCGAGGTCGACCTGCAGATAACCGACTGCAATCTCCTCGACAAAACCATGGCCACGATTCTCACTCGCTAGAGCGCCCCACCTCGTCATATGCAGCTCAAAATAAGTTTGCACCCCATCCTGGTCTTCCACACCAACCTTTCTCTCAACCTGCCCCTTCCAGCCTCGCTAACGGTCAGAGTTACAACTCGATGTCCCAGGTCTACAGTCCCACGCCTCGACATCCAGAATCCCGTTCACAGGACATGGAATGGTCATCGTCACAAGGAGCGTCACCAATACCTAGCCGTCCTGGTTCGCGGCCTGTATCATATGCACGCCCTAATGTGGATCACTCATTTTCACAAAACGGCCGCCATTCTCCAGTCGTGCCATTACGTGGACGCTAGTCAGCGTCGGACTCATTCCTTTTTTCATGGTACTTTTTCGTTCTTTATTTTCTTGCATGTGTACTTTTTCTCATTACCTAACCGTGTCATGGACCATTCTCGTTCCATTCGTTTCCTCTCAATTGTATACCCATGGCAAAGACACTTTATCAATCACTCTATCAGACACTAGTATCGAATAAAACGCATCTGTATCACTTTGGACAATCTCGTGCAGCTCGATGATGTTTTCAGCCTGTGGTGACCATGTACATGTATTCATGGGATAGGTTTTACTATCAAGCATACATGAAGCATAAGAGAAGAAAATGTAGCCCCTACTTGAGAGGAATGAAACGAGAAGCTGAAAGGGACAAAATGAGCGCAGGTCTAGTGATATAAACGAAGACATACAGTGAGTAGCACCAATACCCGGACGACCGTGCTTAACGGGCTTGTAGGAGATTGAGAACCTTGAAGAATATTAGACAAACACAGGGACAACATGAAGTCAACTTACTCGGCAAGGTAGTGACCGGTCATCTCAGGCTTGATTTCCACAGAGTTGAAAACCTGCACATGCAATGAGATTCTCTCCAGAATCACCATTCGAAAGTCCTCACTTTGCCGTTGTAGATGCCGACAACGCTGCCAATCATCTCAGGGACGATAATCATGTCACGGAGATGGGTCTTGACGACAGCGGGCTTTTCATTGGGGGGAGCCTCCTTCTTAGCTTTGCGGAGCTTTTTGATGAGACCCATGGGACGACGCTTGAGACCACGTTGGAACCGTCTGCGAGCACGAGCATGGACGAGCTTGTGTGACAAAGTAAGCTTAGCGGAAATATTTTGCAATGGTTATGTTCTACCTCAACGAACTGTAACGAGAAAATTAAGCCGCGGAGAGTTGATTGAGATGCATAAGTAGACACACCTCTTCGTTATCAAGATCCAAGAGCTTTTCAAGTTCAACTCCACGGTAAGAGAAGGTGCGGAAGGAACGCCTCTTCTTCATCTCGGCGGCAACAGCGGGGTCAGTGACATCGTTATCAGCCTACAAGCACAATATGTCAGACCAGTAGGTGCATAGCAGATTGAAGTAGCTAACCATGGTGAATGTGGTTGGCGAGTCGGTGGAGGCGGGACTTGAGGATGGGCGGAGCTTGAAAGTCGGATGAGGAACTGTACAGTAGCTCGGCGTATAAGTCGCGGGTACACAACAAAACTCCGACTCATCCTCTCTGATTCGACAGACTTCAAGTCATCCCTAGGGATTAAACGTTCGGACCCGCTCTCCTCTGTTCTTTCTTCTGTACTAACACCTACTCGCACAGAGATTTGCGGCTGCCAATCTTCAAAACCTCAATACTTAATCACTAAAAGTGCGCATTAGGGCACTGGAAACGTCTACAGCACTCTTAACCTTGTTTGCAGATGCGCCATATCGCAGCTTACCTCCTCCTCCAGATCGGTGGCAACACTAGCCCGACTGCTGATGACGTTAAGAAAGTCCTCGCTGCCGTTGACATCGAGGCCGATGACTCTCGTCTCGAGACTCTCATCTCCGAGCTCGAGGGCAAGAGCGTTGACGAGGTACGTCCCGTTTATTTTCTTAATTTCTAATTGTCTGAGTTCTTCTGTAGTTGATCGCTGAAGGCGCTTCTAAATTGTCGTCCGTTCCTTCTGGCGGAGCTGTTGCTTCCGGTGGTGGTAGCGCTGCTGCTGCCTCTGGTGGTGCCGCTCCCGCTGCTGCCGCCGAGGAGAAGAAGGAAGAGAAGGCTGAGGAGAAGGCAAGTGCCCTTCTGCTTGAGGATATTCATAATCCTAAACGATATTTCAGGAGGAGTCCGACGATGACATGGGCTTCGGTCTCTTTGACTAATCGGCTTCTTGTATTGCATTGCTGCCTCGGGCACGACCACTCCTTCGAGATTGATGTACTTGAGGAATGCTATTTGCTTTTAATCATCGCACTCAGTGCCTCTTCTCCCCGCGTGTTTGCCTGAAGCCGTTAGTTCTCTCCCAACTCTTCACAACTGAAGATGCCGCGGACCATCTATCAACCTAGTATACCTTATTCATCGACTCTATCAACTTGCGCGTTGCTGAAGTGTCGGTTCCGTGCGAGTCACTCGAGCGACGAAAGAAGCTAATAATAAAAACTAAAAAAAAGTTGCCTTGGCAAAATAAAACCTGGGCGCTTCGGTTTGCGCGTCTCGTAGAAGGTGTTGCAGATCGTGACAAGATCTCTTCGTGCAGACCGTATCAGCACATCCAAGCATCATCTGCCTTTCACAAGCAGTCTTCAACAATTCCTAGATCGCCTTTCGTCCACTAGCCCGCACTTCAGCTCACAAATCACGATGAGCGTTTTGCCCAACTCAAACTCAGAGTATGCAACTCGAGAATACTGGTACGCCTGACAAGTTTTTGTACTCTTCTGTGTAATTTCTGAGCTTAGCTACTAGGGAGGATCGCTATCGAAAGTGCGAAATCTGATGAAGATCTCACACTAATGGCCTGGCTGAGCCACCATTCAATAGAGAGGGACCAGCAGCCACCTACGACTGGTTCAAGACCTACGCAGATATCTCTGAGATCATCCATCAAATCATTCCTGACAGAGCTTCTCGCATCTTGATGCTTGGTTGTGGCAATTCAACGCTCTCAGAAGAGGTACAAAGAACTGGCAGTCAGGTTATTGTGGATTTATACTAATGGCATGTAGATGTATGATGATGGGTATGAAAACATCGTGAACATTGATGTATGTTGCTTTACTCATGATCTATTCCAGGTTCTCACTGAAAGCCAGTAGTATTCTTCAGTGGTCATTGAGAACATGAAACACATACACGAGGAAGCTCGTCCTAAAATGACATGTATGTGTACGATCCCTTGCCCGGACTATTCTCATTCCATACAGGGCTAGAGATGGATATCAGGGCATTGCAATTTGAAGATGAGAGCTTCGATGTCGTTCTCGATAAAGGTGGGGGTTGTGGCACTTCTAGAGATGATTCTTTATGGATGATTGCCTGCATATAATAGGTACCATGGATGCATTATTAGCCGTCAAAGGCAGTCTTTGGGTGAGGATCTGGATTTCCGTGTTATATGCATGAGAATTCAACGAAACCCAGGATCCCCCGGCCGAGGCGGTTGAAAATTGCACCAAGGAAGTATTAGAGGCATTGCGGTAGGTTTTGTAAGCCCACACGAATCATGGTCGTCCGACTGATTATCTTATATCATTATAGAGTCCTTCGACCCGGCAAGGGCATATTCTTTTACTTGACATTCGGACAGCCACATTTCCGCAAGCGATATCTCACACATCCGAATACTACACTCGAAGTATCCACCCTAGGAACTTCTTTCCATTACTATCTATATGTATTAAGAAAGCATGACAGTCAATAGTATATCTAACGCCTCGCTAAATTGACCGCAGGGCTGGGTGCTCTGTACGCATCCCGAATGTGTACTGTTTCATTATCTTTACTTCAACATTGCGTCGTCTGGTCGACTTCTCTGATATGGCACGTCAAGGCATTGTGATGCAAATGACATTAAGGGGTATATCCACGCATGGCAAGAAACGAATCGAAAACATGATACAGAAGGATAGCTCGAGCGGCAATGTCCTAACCACGGGCGCTGACCCGGAAGTAAACTAACTCAAACTACGGAAGTAAAGAAAGCCAAGATGTTTGCTTTTCAGACCTGAACAACAATGAGACCCGAGCAAGCTGAACAAAGAGAACCGAAACTCACTAGACTCAATTCCAAAGTCCAAACTCTTCGAGCCCACAATTTGACTGCCTTGGGAGGACCGGATTCATACCCCGGGACTTCTACCTCGAGGCCGTCCCACCAACATTTTCTCTGAAAAAGTCATGAATCAGTAGGGAAAGGGAGTATGCTATTCAATACACACAGCGGGTTTGCGCCAGAAAAGAAGGAGTTTCTGTGCAGTGGCCATCTGTTGGCTATCTAAAAGCACATGATTGACGGAAGGGTTCGTAGGTGACGGGGTATCGAGATGTTGAATGCCAGTCTTTAGCAAAACCAGCGCTATTGATGATATAGAGCAGCGATGAGGTTCAAGTGCACGGTACCCCCATGTGTCTTCCCTGTCAAACCCACTGATCAAACAGTCAGCTGCCCATGCCAGACGCAAAAATGACTAGGAAGAAGCCTTCATACCTCATGCATAACATGTCAATGAGGTGTTGCTCGGCAACGTTGTTCTCTTTGTTGACATTCCTTTGCAGCGCGGTGAAGATATTCCGTTTCTCCAAGAGGACATTTCCACATTTTCTCTTCACATCAAGAAGAGTGTCGTTGGGAAGGCCATGCTCGTCGGTAGAGGGTTCATCACTCTTGGGAGGTATAGCAAAGTACTCCAGCTCCTCTCGGAGTACAATAATTGCTTGTTTCGTCAAAAGAGGGTTATTTGTTGGAGCGAAATCGTGAACAGGTAACGTTTCAGCGAGATGTTGTTGGGCAGCAAAGAGACCTGGATTAGTCGCGCTTCCGTAGAAATTTTCCTGAGTGACACGGAAGAACTCCAACACGAATGTCAGGCAATCTGGATCAAACTAGGTGCAGAGAATACGAATTCAGTTAGAGAAAGAAGTCGACCGCACATAATCAGTCCTCTCACATCCACATTGTAAACTTCCTCTTCGTCATCATTGTCGCCACCATCCGTGAACGCCATGCTCTGCCGACTTAAAACTAAGCCGTTTGGGAAGAGACACAACAAAACGGATTCAGGGAGGTTCATGATAGTATCGCGATCGACAGAGAACCTCTGACTGCGTAAATCAAGGTGCAGCCTTGTCAAGAGCTGAGGCTGGAGATTCGGTGCTGCCATGGGAGTCACTTGGGTGATGGGGGACGAAGATACGGCTGTCATGGTGGGCAATGGTCTGCAATGGTCGGGAACAACAGCGCGGACAGCACGAGGATGGCTGATGACATAAGCCGTTTCGGAAACTTGGATGCTCGGAGATAATTCTACTATGGCCGTTTTTGAAGGACCTGGCTCAAAGTACGAACAGAAAAGTGCTATCGTGCCATATAATTCTTTTCTTGCTCTAAATTGCCCCACATTCCTCCTTGAAATGTAAAAGAAAAAACGCCAAGGGACAACAACCTTTCCGCGAACGATATCTCACAGTACTGTAAGAACTTCTTTCCATTACTATCTATATGTATCTAATCGCTTGCTCATCCATGATAGGAGTACCAGTTTTCCCTGTAACGAAGTCAAACAGAGCTTTGAATGACAACGGCATTGCAACGTACCTCGCGGTAACTGCTTCTTTACGAACTGATCGTTTTGGATCGTCGAGTACCTTTCCGAGCTGTCGAATGACATTCGATTTGGAAGGGTGAAGCACATCATAGCGGACACAACTGGGCAATACTCCGAGGCACCGCAGTGCAGCAAGTCGGACACCCTTTGCGATATGTGAGCCGGCAGCATTGTAACCCATACAAGCCAACTCACGACTGGTTGTCCATTTGAAGTCCCAACGATCTTCAACATGATAGAAACTAACGACGATGCATACTCCGATATGAGCTTGCTCTCTGGCGCCTCTTCACTAGCAGCCTCATTGATGACATCAATGATACTCGAGCGAAGATCGCTATCGTCAAGCTCAAGACCTCTTAGAAGGAAGGGCATTAGCTACCTCTATGTCAGTCTAGTGCATTATCGTCGAGTGTCAGCATGGCTACCTTCGTGAGCTGCCCGCTATAGAGAGTTCTAGGAACCGATTTGATAAGAGACGCTACTGCAATGAGGTAGGGCGTCTGTTGCGTTGCATCCGGGCCTATTCAATCCTGAGCTTTGGGTATTATTATTGATAACGAGACGAACCTTTCCATTCGCATCCTTCGAGCGCTCTTGGTAACACATGTTGGACATATTTTTGAGTGTGCAAAATCTATGATGGGAAAATCAGCTATTTGCACTTATGACACGTAGCTTTCGTTGACGCACTCGCACAACAGCAAAGTATTTCTTGGATAGAATATCGCTCGCTTTTGCAATTTGTCCCAAAGTTCTAGCAGCAGTCCATCCGATAATCGGATCGTCGAAGACCGTGAAGAGAAGATCTGCGAATTGAAGTGCACTAGGATGACTTCGAACGACCAAGGCTTTTGTGATCTGGTGACCTCGTCAAGTCATGGAGTCGGCGTAAAAGACAAGTTTCGTACGTACCCAAAGCCAGCCCTCTAGGGCACGTGTTCTCACTGATGGGTCTATTGAAGATGACTGAATATGCTCTGCCCAAAATGCATGTGCATCGGACGTCAAGAATTGAGATAATCCTTGGGTACAGGTCAATACGTGTTCAGGGAGACTGTTCTTGGCATACCTTCGACATGCCTATTTAAGACGGCTGCTAGGGCCTTTTGGATCGAGACGCTTTGTGCGTCGGAGCTTTGCGAGCTCACGGACCATAAAAGCATGCTTCGAAAGAATGCTAGTTCGGATTCGACAGGAAGCTTGACCTGATGAGGGATGTGATGATGTTCTTTTATTGTAATGATTCTGACAAACCTCTGTGCGCAGAGCCAGCAAAGGAGCCGAAAAGAGGACCGAGAGAGATCGTTGGCTCTCGGGTGCACCATCCTACCCTGCAGTGAGTATAATCCGAAACGAAAAACGCATCCAGTCCGACCTTGAAAGGCGCAAATGGATAATTAGTTGCTATCTTGAAATGACCCTCCAGAATGCTTCCGAATTGCCCTTCCAGGTACAGTCCGAATAACTGTTTCACAAACGCAGTCTGATCTCTGTCCTGCCATTAACGAAGGAGTGGGCTACGATATCAATGACATACTCGACATTCAATGATCGCATGGTCAATACGATGATGCGAGAGGCAGCATCAATCAAATGAGGGTGCGTTGCGACACATAGTTGCGGTTCCGGGTTGTAAGCGAAATAGACGAAGAGATTGTAGAGTCGCGGGATCAATCTGTTCAGATACTTGGGTAGGTCGGTGTGTTTTTCATCGAGTTTCTGGGAGAAAACATTTGACAAGGTCATGAGCATAGCATGAGCATAAGCCGCATTGCACTCTCGCTCTTCGGCTCGACCATCGGGCGCTTCTTGCAGAGGGGTGATTGAACACAGAAGTTCGACCTTGGACGACAACTTGACGACCAGTGTCTCGAAGAGTGACGGCTGAGCGCAGAGTTTCTCGAGGGCCCCCAGGGTCTTCCATATATATGCGCGCTCTTCTGTAGCTTGACGTTCTGGACCACGGTCGGGCAATGACGCAAAAAGAAGAGGAAGAGTATTTTCTTCGATATGATGCGGCTCCTTCAAGGAAACGGACTTCAGAAGTGTCAGCGCAGCTTCGCTTGACATACGATGAATAAAATGCTCGCAAAGATATCGTATCATGGATTACGTACCGTACATCTTCTTCGGCATCCTTCGTCATAGAAGCTTCATTGACGGAATGTACCACAAACCCTAATTCCTCTGAAGTTAGAGCACCAGGGATATTGATCCATTGAAGAAGGCCTTGGATAGCTGTCACGCAGGTATTCGAAGACTTGAGTCCAACCGTCAAAACGCCGAGAAGTTGATCTTTGTATGGTTCCAAGGGTTGTTCCTCCTCGACATTTCTTCCGTCGGCTTTTGAAGCTAGTTCCCTCAAGCTCTCAAGTATAGACGAGAGAGCAGAGAGAGTTGCGGGGCGGGTGGAGATTTCAGCAGGGTCGAGGAATAATTTGAGGAGAAGAGGAAGGGACTGTTCAAGCGCAAAATGGGTGATTGGAGCTAATCGCCGCTCTCAGCATATGCTTGACTTTACACTATTAAACTTACGTGAAGTGCGGATAAGTGCGGCGATAACTTTGATAGCCGGCTTCGCTCTACTCTTTTCGGGCTCTTTGAGGATATTTCCGCACTCTTCGCAGATGTCCCGAGCAAGGCCTTGGATGTTTTCATTGTCAGTGGAGTCAGAGTATATGCAGACAATCAGGGCTTGAGTTGTAGAGAGTGCGGCGTTTTCGGTTATGTCGTCTGTTGGTTGGAAGATCTGTTCTAGGTCAGAAGACGCACTCAAATTCAAGCTTATGAGTTACTTCTAGTTTAAGTGAGTTCCAGAGCTGTGTAGCGAACTCTCTCGCAATAACTGGACCATAGACAGGAAAGGACTCTGAGATTGCCGATAGCGAATCTCTCTACCCATCAGATTAGTTTAAGTATCGGCGTATGAAAGATGCGTACTTTGATGGTAGGTGATCCTATCGAGATTTTCTCCAGAAACAATGGCAAGGCCAGTCGTCCGAAATGAGGTGTTGCTGTCAATGCCTTTCTAAAGCTCGTGGGTTAGCCGAGGTGCCACCCCTAAGATAAATATCAACACCTCAAAGCATCTTTTAAATCGTCTGTAGTAATTCCATATGGGTCGTTAGGTGGAGGTTTGAAGGTGATGGGAAAATAACAGAAAGTTATATTGAAGAAGTCCTAAGGGTAACTGAGCATATAAGATGTGATCGATGGAATTCAACTCACGTCAATTAACGTCCATACATCAAACTCTATTAAGAGTACCCTGGCGATGGAGAAGGCGAGGAGAAGATTCCTCGGGTCTTTTTCGCCCTCGGCCAGATTGATGTATCCTCTCAGAAAAGATGTCCCCATTTTCTTCAAGTCTAAAACGTAAACCGTCAATTAATTGAAGACCATGAAGAATGCATAGCCGCACCTTCTCGATATCGGCTAAGGAGCGTGTCCACGATTCGGAAGACCATATATCGAGTAGATTGTACTTGGACCTTCATTGTCACATGTCGGATGATTCTGTCTCTCGATTAATGAGTTGTGTTTTCCTGGGTCATGAATAAATGCTCACGATTCGATTGTCTGGATGGCATCGCTGCTCGTGAAGGTGGGTAGCTTGCAGAGAGGAACAAGCCCTTTCAAGGCTGGAATAACGGTATCACTGTCGTCCAGTTTACCACAGTAAAAATTGACCAGAACACGCGCTATGAGGAGATAATGAGATGGAAGGTCATTACTAACAGCGAAAGAAAAAAGCTCACTGGCTTGAGTATTCACTCTATTCGCAGGACATTTCTCAAGTACTGAAGACAAAAGCTCAACCCCTGGAGACATTCATCAGCGAAAGATCAAGATCGGAAAGCAGCGCATTATATGACCTTTAGTCCGCAGTTTATCGTCTTCCCCAGTCAAGTACTCTCCAAGGGCCTTCACGAGATGTAAGAGGGTTACATGTCCAGATTCAATGCCTGCACGTGAATTATGAGGACGCCGCCAACCAGACAAGTCAAATAGTCACATTCCAGAGACGATGGTTAGCAGTTCCTCATCTCGCTCGGTGGCCATGTAGGTGCGAACATTGCGCTCTGTTTCTTCCATGCAAGATTATCTAGCGTTTAGTCAGGGTCGATCGAGTCGCGTCGGCGTCGGACGCGGCCTTGGCTTCTGGCCTGCTAAACGCTTTATATGAGACGTTATGCTACTCCTCGATATATTCCTGCGCTAACCCGCACGTTCTCGTCCAGCAGTCGTGTCTTGCAAAGACCCCAGCCATCACGCTACAATTTTAATCCAGAGCCTTCGTTCGAGGAGACCCCAGCTGAACAGGCCCTTCGCTATCCCACTCTCACCGCTCATGACCTCTTCCAACTCAAGGAGCAGCCGAAAGGCGTGAAAATGCTTACCAGAGACTTCATAGAAGACTCTTTGTACAACCCGAGCTATGGCTATTTTTCCAAGGAGGCCATCATCTTTTCCGACTCGTCTCCGGACAAGGGATTTGACTTTCTTTCCCTGAGAGATGCCAATGCATTTCAGTCCGCGATGGCTGAGAGTTACCAGAACTACGCAGACTCTGGAGCTATCAAAGGTCCGGGTCATCAGGTGTGGCATACGCCAACAGAGTTGTTCAAGGTTCGTACCCGGCATTTAAGATGCAGTCTGAGCCTTTGTACTGATTTTATGGAAGCCTTACTACGGACAAGCCATCGCCCAGTGTTTGATCTCAGAATATCTTCTCAAGTACTTCCCATACGAAGACTTTATCATCTATGAAATGGGAGGTGGAAATGGGACGCTGGCCCGGAATATTCTGGATTATCTGCGTGACGAGCATCCCGAAGTCTATGATCGCACCAGATACAACATCATAGAGATCAGTGAAAGTCTCACCAAAATCCAGAAGGCTCGCGTGGTTGACGTTCATCCATGCGCACGCGTGATAAACAAGAGCGTTTTCGACTGGAATACGCACGAGCCTGCGCCGTGTTTTTTCGTCGCATTGGAGGTTATTGTACGTCCCTGATTTTTTTGCTGTTGATCGATGAAATGTATGACGCCATCCAGGATAACTTCGCCCACGACATGCTCCGATATGACTTGAAGAACCTACAACCCTATCAATCCATAGTCACCATCGATGACTCGGGAGATTTTTCCCATCTGTACGCACCAGTCTCAGACCCTCTAATCAAATCTTTCCTATCACTGCGGAATACTGCGGGGCACAGACCGGCCTTACCTCGATATTTGCTCTCTTCGCCTCTCCGGAACATCTATCGTTCGCTACCATTTGCCCCGAACCTGTCACCTCCGGTGTACATCCCCACTCGTCTCCTTACTTTCCTGAGAATACTCAGGCAATATTTCCCCCGGCACAAATTGCTCCTCTCCGATTTCTCCAGCCTCCCAGACAGTATTGAAGGGTATAATGCCCCCGTCGTCCAGACTCGCTTGCGAGGGTCTGTTGTCCCTTGTTCGACCTTGTTTGTCAAACAGGGATACTTTGACATCTTCTTCCCTACCGATTTTGAGCTCCTGAGAGATCTTTACGAACTCATCATGTCGAGGCCAATATCAACCACGGAAACCGACCTGGCTGCGTTGGCATCTCGAACGTCGCCACTTATGACCTCTACGTCGTCGATCGAGCTAGGCGCTAGATATTTCTTCTCGAGAGGACGACGGATGCCAGTCGATGGGGTGATATCAGCCAGTGGTCTACCGGTTGGCCAGCGAAAATCAAATGTGTTCACACACAAGGAGTTTTTGCAGACGTATGCTCAACTCGACGCCACTCGGACGCGTAGTGGGGAGAACCCCATGTTGGATTATTACACTAATGTAAAGTTTTTGTTTTAAAGATCAACCCTATATGGTTTATAGTTTGAACAAAACGGGATGTGGCCATGCTGAGAATAGGAACAAGAAAGCGATGTGAATGTAATAATGTACTCGAAAATGCTGTCGGAACGAGTCGATCCTTGTATATAACCAAAAAAGTCCTGCTCCTGAGTCATGATGTGGCCATTATAGCGGCCGTCTTTGTCGCCGCCTCCTGCAATGCAAGTCTAAACGCCTCAACTTGTTCAGCAGCCAATATCCTCCCATCTATTCGTCTTGAAACCTCTAAAGGGCTTTCCCACTGCTCTATCCGCTCTCTACTTCTCTCCGCACTCTCCCAATCTGTCTGCCATCCTCCGAGCTTGTTCTTCAGCGCTCGAATCTTTCGGCCTGCCTCTGCGGTTGCGGCACCATTAACCTGAGCCTGCTCAGATATGGCCGTAAGGGAGTTGACGAGGGATTTCGTCAGTGTCCGTAAATCTGCCACATGAGGCAGAGTGGCAGAAGGTGATGGGAGACCTCGGATTGAGGGCGGAGGTGGAGGAATGTCAGATTTTTCTGGTGCCACTGACTCATGGAGATTCGACTGGCGACTGCCCAAACCAGGGTCTTCAAAACGAGCGGGGTTTTCCCAGTCCTCCTCTTCCTCCTTCTCAACAATCGAGTTCAATCGTGAGTGGCCCGGAGTCGGAGGTTGTGATGATTTAGAGTCGTGAGCATTGGTGACCAGTTCGACCACCTCCAATTCGTCCAGCTCGCCAAGGATATCATTGCCACCGACCTCTCCCGAGATTCTCCGGAATTCACGTTCGCACTCGAGCAGCTCGCGAACCTGACTTTCGCGATTCCGAACCGTCTGGTTCATGCGTCGGATAACATCTGTAGCGATGCGTTCGAGGTTCGGGAGCTGGGGGTCTGAGGATTGGGATGTTTGGTCGCCGTCGAGACGCCGAAGGTGTGATAGGAACACGTCTGTAGATTCGATATCTTTGGACAAAACAGTCCACGGATCTAAAGGCGGCGCAGGAGCGATGGGCTCAGCTTCCACCACGACTGGTAATGGTTGTTCGAAAGAGTCTTGCGGTGTTTCCAGTTCTTCTTCTTCATCCTCTTCTTCCACCTCTTCCATCCCCTCAGCACCATCTTCAAATTCAATGCCAAACTCCTCCGCTAGCATTCGCGAGCCAGAGCTAGGCTCAGGCATCATAGCCGCCGCCAGCTCATGAGCTAGTGAAAATCGTCCTCCTCCTGGGTCATTATCATCGTCCGCTGCGTCAGAGTCTAGACTGAGCGGGGTTCCTGTCATTTGTCGTGTCGAGCCATTGGGAGGTCTGATCGAAGCGCGGGAAGCAGATCGTCGAGGAGAAGTGATAGACATTGATGTTCGTAAAGGCTAAAATGGATATAATGTTCCGTTCTGAGGCTCTAGCTGTGGCCAAGGGTCGTGGGCGTCGGACTCTAAGACGCGTCTCCAACCTTGCGACCGGCTCATTTCGCGTTATATCCGTTAATCAATATTTCTCGCAGGGACCAAAATTTGCATCCGTAGCCTGAGCGATAAATTGGGATTGAAGCAAGGGAAATATTGTATATAGGACAGTCCACAAGTACTTAGGGTAGCTAAGTATCGTTAGTCGATAACGCTATAGCCTATTCTGCGCGCCTGACACAGCGTTTTCTTTCGCACACGGTCTAGTGTGGGATACTGACCACCCCATAAAGTGGTCGATGGTCCGGGGGGTCTTTTCGACTCGCTCGGGACACTTCTCATCTGATACCTCAGCAAAAAGGCTTGCCATCACGTGTAAATTGTCGTGTGCCACTTTCGTGTGTGCCAGTCCCACGCCGGGCCTCAGCGTTCCTGCGAACACGGCGTGAAAACTTCTCAATGGCGAACGATATCTAAGCCGGCGACAAGGATGGTGTATTGCATCAGAACAATGTTTAAGGAGATGTGACCGGATAAACGCTCACAACATATGGAAAAAACACCGTGCCCGTATTAGTGTTGCGGTGCACTTTCTGAAGGAACATCGGAGCGTCCCAATTTTAAGGGCGGCAGCCCGTCAGCGACCGTTTTGGAGTAGAATCCACTGACGTTTGTAACATCGATGCGCTCATAAATGACCTCGCTTCCACCAGAGCTAGCCGATCTCGCCTGGTACATATTATCCTGTGGCAAATTAGACACTCTGGCAGATACAGTGCGATAGCTTACCCATGGGAAACACTCTGAGACTGTTCACACCGAGTCCAAGTAGCCTTACTTTGGATGAAGAGCGTAAAAAAACGAAATGGAAGACTCAAATAACCAACGGAAATGAAGTCTGTGAGATTCCGGGACGGTTCGGGAACACATGAAATGGCCAGGTCGAAATAGACACCCCTAAGAGATAGAGCAACAAGATGCCGACGGAAACGGAAGGGTATGGGCACCGTTGCAAGCCAGTAACAAAGGATTGCAGACCAAACGCACAAGATTGGTACAGTTCACAATTGACCGAGAAAGGCCCGGTGTGTTCGGTCAACAGTGCGTATATAAAGCGTCTGTCGCTAGAACAGAGAACGAGAGAGACCAAGCCATAATTAGGCTTGAGGAGGAACCATGGGCTTCGAGATAATGGATCCGCGGAGAGACATTGCAGAATAAGTGACAAGGCACCCGGGACCGTGCCGTCACAGGGCTTTACGTCCCCAGACGGATCTGAAAGACCTGAAAGGCTCGTGACGACGTAGAGATGCCGGGTCGGGGGCCTGATTTACGGATCACAGTGGCCCGCCATTCGTAAACCAACACGCGATCGATGATGCAAAGACTGAATAGCAAAACTTGGGCCAGTCACAAATATTGACCCTTGTAGAGGAAGCAGGAGCTGCTCATAATGATCGTGGGATGAGCGCGGCAGTCCCCTGATACACCTTGATATGATCTTCTCCTTGGCTTCTGCTATAAGCTGTATATGGAAATGGGGAGATGTTCCGCCCATGGCCGGAGTGGCCGCACAGCGATGGACACATCAAGAGGGAGAGAGCGCCTGCACAGTGGGATAGCTCGTCTTGTAAAATTGCACGTCTGTTGCACGTGTATTGCATGAAAGGACACGTTTTGCAGGGTGACGTGAAGATGACTTCACTCGTCGTATAGTTGCGGTACGATAAGATGATCAAGAGGGAAGAGTTGCTCGATTAGTACATGCAGGGTTGCAGCACGATCAAAGCTATTGGAGAAGCGTTGAGGCATGGCAGGTCGTTAAGCGAAACGTGTCGGTGAGACCGGTTGGAGGATCCGGACTGGTCGAACAAGGGACTGGACCAACGGAGGTTGGAAGATGGAATCGCTTAATTGACGCGGGTACAGCGGGGGTGTGCTGGGACCAGGGGGGCGTTGAATGACTTGTGAAGATAGATGGCGAGAGCAAGAGAACTGAGATACCAGGCGACATCTGTGAGATGGTTGCTTGATGTCGGTCTCAGACACACGCACGACATTGTCGTGTTGGCAAGCCAAGCAGAGACCGTGGCGCGACGAGAGAAAAGGTCAAAGGTGGTGCGACCTGGAGATAATCGCAGGTAAGAGTTACCTCTCCCATGGGTGGCACCGCAAAGACAAGCTACAAGGCAGTGAGGCCCGGAGACGTTGATGGTGGGAAGAGCACGATGACCAGACAATCAGATGGTGTCGAGGCAGGATTTGGTGTCGGTCGTGCTGATTTTGGGCGAGCTCGACCGATTGGGAGTAATGGGTGGCCGTGCGAGAAAAAGGAGCCAGATCCGTCATATGGGAGCAGGACTGAGTCATTGGCAGGGTCTCGTGGCATCCAGCGGGTACGTCGACAACGCACTAACGAGACTAAGAGCAGACCGTTCGCAGGCCAGCAAACGCCCGGACCGTCGACGGACACGACAGAGACGCTGGCGGCCATCACTGCCTCTTCTTAGCGCCTCTCACACTTTCCGATACAACCGGGTCTCTTTGTCAATTACGTTGATTTGTACCAAAAAATAATACATAGATATCATCAATGTTCCGAGATGCGATTATCACTGAATGTTGCGAGAATATGATAGCGTCGTTTCCCCTGATTATCATCTGATCACCAGCGGGAATAAAAAAGCGTGAGGGGTGCGAGTGCATTTCGTGGCGTGGCTGTGAGTGCGGGATAAGTTATGTGTGGAGACGGGCGTGTCGTGAACCGATGGAGGGGTATACGGATACGATCATGAGGATAGATAGCCAAAAAATTATTCGAGGCTGTATTCCACTGCGATGCGACATGCTGGTGATGTCCGCACGCCCTGTGAGTGTCGCTTCAGATTCTGGCGGGTGGCAAAGGTCGCATCGCAGGCTGGACACCGGTGCACAGGTGGTATCTGTGACTGCTTCGAGGCGAGAGCAGCACGAGCAAGGTCTCTGCGTTTCAGATCGTTGCTCGACATCGCGGGCACTAATCAATAAAAAAAGATGTCAGATGAAAATGAAAATTTTGACGTATGGCACGGAAGTATACTCACGTGCTGCATCGCGCCAGGTATTGATACGATCCATACGAGTATCGTAGGTATCTACATTCGTACGAGGTGGTTCTGGCACTGGCTGAGGTGCTTCCTCGAGCTGAATGACAATGGGTGGCCAGACGTTCTGCTGGGCTGGATGTTGTTGGAGATATTGTTGGGGAGGCGATGGCTGGACCATCTTTGGGGGTTGGTTGGTTGCATTGAACGAGCTGGATGAGGTGCGGGAGTGGTAGGGCTCAAAGGGCGAACGCGACGAAGACGATGAAGACGAGGGGTCTTCCTGCCACTGGAGTGGTGTGGGCTGTCTGCGAGAGGATGCATGCTTTGCGAGGTGGAGGTCAGCAAAGGCAGAGGCGACTGAGAGTTCGCGGTCAGAGCTTGAGCGAGTATGAGGCATTGGGGCGATGGAGGCAGAGGCAGAGTGAGCCGGGGTTAAGTACTGTTCGTTCAGGCGGCCGGGCGAGAGACGCTCGGCGACGCTTCGGATTTTTGTGTTGTCGCCATATCGGGCAGACTCGAGGCAAATCTCAAAAAGAAGAATCTCGCTTACGAAATCAAATATTTTATTCATTTATCCCCGTCGTGCAGGTGAGAAGCCGCGGTGTGAACAGCCAGTCCTGATTGGGCTCTCCCCCCCAGGCCGCCGCTCGGTGTGAACATCCTGTCCCAATATTCTACCGATGTTCCTGTCTGTCCGCTATCGCGACTCATCACCAAGTCACACCAACACTGCACTTCAATTTCTCTTTCAGGCCATGCCAGCAAACTCGTCGATTTTATTCCTATCGAGGCCATCATCAAACCTTCAAGAATTGCGAAATGCTAAACTACCCAGCCACCCCCCGGTGTGAATCTCCTTCGCTCCAATGGCGCCCCCTCTCACGCCAGCCTCTGCGACCCTTGCAACGATCCCCGTCCTTACCCGTTCTCGACTCCCCCACTTGTCATTAAATCAGCTCATGGTCGCATCGGAGCCAGCCAAGCTTCGGCTGCCTCAAACTGTTCAGCTAGTTCCGACAGTACCGAGTTTTCTTTGTGCAACGTCTTGATCGCTAGAAGAGCCTAGACAAACGTCACAAAAAAAGCACACGTTAGCATGAGTATGAGTAAATTTTCATAACGCCGTCCTTCGACTCCCGCCAAGCCGAACAATGAAGAGAGCCAGCGACAGATAGATTACGATAAAGAAACAGGGATCCGGTCCAAAGGAGCAGTTTTGTACTCACCACATCCCAAAATCGGAATCCCCTCTCGACCTCCATCTTCGGGTACTTGACGCCAGGGAACGTGTCTTCACAGATCTCGAGCGCCGTGTCTTTTGCTTCTCGCACCCCTTCTGCATTGGGATCTGTGACCCGCACCCCACCGTTCAAGTGTGTCAACGCGTCCAAGTATACCTTGGCGAGCACTCCGAAGCCCGTGTTGACATCTCCTTGAAACGGTAACGACAATGCAACGTCAAGGAAGTCGTCGCGACCCTTGCGAGCATCACCTCGCAGAAGCAAGTTCAACGAGGTCACCTCCAGCAGGGTCCGCAATGCACGTGTTAAGGACCGCAAGAACGAATTGAACACCAAAAGTTCTCGTGAAAGCGGTGCTTGCCATGGTTGTGGCTATGGACGTTCGACGGGACTTCTTTTAGTTGTCAATGATCGGCATGAGGCGTTTGACATGTACCTTGAAATTAAGAGGAAGGATGCTCAGCACCCTCATCACCAACAGCATGCATTTCTTCTCTTGATCTAGAGCGGTCCCGGATAAATTGAAATTTAATTGATCGTGAGAAAATATCCACGTGCACACGTCAAAACACTTACCTGTGCCGAAACTGGGTCCTCCACTATAAGCTCGGCCGCTCCACAAGTTGCCGTGTAGTACGCCGGCTCGAACTAATTCCAAGAACAAGTAAAGAGGGTCTTGAAGCTTGTCGTTCACCCGCGCCTGCTTCAGAGCAAGATGCATCGCATGTGCCAACGCCGAGTGAGAATGAGTACTCAGGAGGAACCTGTCCCAAGCTGCTGCGTTAGCCAACTGAATGGTTACTGTTAACTCCGCTCAACACCTACCCCCGCAATTCCAAGAAACGCCAAATAACATTGGCGACGATCTCATCTTTCTTCTCCAAAGTAGGGACAGGGACGTTGCTGCGATTTCTTGTGCGGGTCGCGAGCTTGTCAGTACTCGTAGCGCCGAGGCACAGTGCAAAGTCGATGGTCGATGACTGCAAAAGAGCAAAGATGATGAATAAGTCTGCGGCGCAGCCAAGGGTCTCTGCTATAGGCGAGGAACAACGCACATTTTGTCTCCGCAGTTCCTCTTCTATCAACGCGTACGTTACGTGCCATCCTGTCACGCGTTCGGCTAATGCAGAGGTCTGCGGTCCATTATGGTTGATAACTCTTTGGTTTGGTGGGCCACTTGGTTCGAACCAGAAGGACCCCGTAATTCTGCGGTTGGACCAGTAGCTGTTTGTCACGCTATTGATGAGAGCCAATGCTGTGGCTCTTGGACCGGTAGACCCTTCAGTGATGACTTCCTTCACAAATCGCCTGTATTCCGTAGTCTCGCCGTTGTCCAAAGGTGGATTCTCGATGATTTGGCCGCTTGTGAGCCACACGAGTGCATGCGGTCCAATAAGCCCTCGAGAGAGATAGAAGAAGATTTCATCAGGAAGTCTATGAGTGAAAACTTCGTGAATGTCGCCGGGAACGTCGGCCGCAGTGATGTGATGAGTAGTAGTGTGGGAGTGGTGGGGGCCGGTTGTGGTAGGGGGAAGAGCAAGTGGAAAGGGCGTCACTGTGCCTTCGGAAGAAAGTATGAGAGAAAATTTGATCATGGTGCGCGTTCGGGCATAGTGTTCCAAGTACTGGGATTGCTTTACCGCAGGAAGTTCACCGAACGCGTTGACTGCGGCGTATCCTGTTTTATAATATTTGACCATCTCCGTTACAGACTTGATAAGGTGCTGCTCTTGTTGGATAGGAGGGAAGGTCGGTGAGTTTTCAAAACCCGCGAGGATGCCAATGTCCAAGAATTGATCTTCGCTCAATCCGAGGTCGGAGAGTACACGCTGCTTGATCACATAGTTGAAGGAAGGAGTCGGCGAGGTGAAGTCGAGGGACGTGATTAATTTATCGACGCCTCCTGGGTACAAGAGAAGTTCGCTTGGGCCATAGATGGCATGGATGTAGGACTTCTGGTGCTTCTGAAGATATAAGAGCTGAAAAGATAGGGCACAAGAGCAAGAGCAAGTCAGATAACGCGTTCAAGACGAGGGACCCTTAGGCGCGGAGATTATATGCACACGAACGACTAACCTGGGCCCAAGCGAGATATGGAGCAACAATGAACTCCACGTTTCGATGTCTGAATATTCTCAATACGGTTCTCCAAAGGTCCCAGTGGTGTACGCAGCCCCTGCTTTCAAAAAGCGCCGTCGCCTGCTCCTCCTGCTGGCTTTCGTATTTCGCCCACGCTTCGCGTCTTATGTTGCATAGCTCCATATGCTCATGTGGATAGTGATGCCTAACCCGTTTGTTAGGCAAGAGGCCAGGAAAGACGAATACAGGTTTGATGCGGAGCTTTTCCAGGGAACGCAAGTCGGCCTCAATTTTCGTGGTCAGAGCCAAGGGTGGGCCGCCTGTCGCAGCCAAAAGAGGCTCTCGCGTCGGAGGCGTCTCAAGGAGTAGGTTAAAGTAAGTTGCAGCATCGATACCCAGGCGGGTGTCAGAAAGTGTACTCAGTGGTAAAGTCGAGAGATGTTTCCTGTCTGCGAGATAGGCTGAAGGTGATATCGTGAGCCGACTAGATCAGACGAGTACGATCATTCTCTTTCGAAGCTTACCATCTAGATTCTTGATAGGCATTGACCACGACGCTCAGGCGACTTGGAGGCTTGGGCTGTTGCTAACGCGGCGGTGCACGGTTCCCAAACACGGTTGACTTACGTAATGACCTATACATCTTGATCTTGCCGCCGACTCACAGCAACGCCTGCTTTGCCAATGCCTTCATCTAGACTTGAACGGCGCGCTCTGTGTCTTGGCTATCTCAGAACCGTCGACATCGCCGTCTCCTGAGAGGTTTGATGCTCCTATTAGCTATTGCAACGCTCGCCCCCTTTTGCAAATACTTCTAGAGCGAGGACTTGATCTATCACCGCATGCTCAGCTTAAAGGCCGTATATCTGTGCAGCATGACAAGGTCATACGGGGCTTGTAGAATCGTATGCTACTCTGGAGGTACAGATGCTACTAGGCGCTTGATGCGGGGTCATTAGACGTTGACTTGAAGATTTGCTTCCTGCTTATGCCTCGAACGGTTGCATCAGGGGAGTATGACGCCAAAAGGCACCTGCCAAGATGCTCTGATACAACGGAGAATTGCCACACTGTTAATTCTCTTCTACGAATTGACAAAATAGGTCTCGTGGTGACCAAATGCACCAGCTGCTAAAGGGATTGCTCTTCTTTGCTGTATTGGTTTGGTACACGTATGCTAGGTGATGACCCGATAGAAGCCTGTCTAACAAAGATGGCCCATATTTTCCCCTCGTTGGCATCCATCTTCGATCATCTGATCGAGTCATACGGCGAATAATTCCTGGCACAACTTGGGCCACTTGACGGCGCGGCTAGGAAGACTGGGGCTGTTCGGCGAAGACACTCTCCACATCGTTGGTTCCCTAGAAAGGGACGGGCCACACGCGCCCGATTTTCATCTCGAGCATCGCGCAATAATGCCTATCAGCCACATGGCGTTCAGAAAGGTCAATCGTTGGACACGCAGCATCGTGAGGGTCCGTCTACAATCTACAGTACTCCTAGTGGCCTGACGTTTCTCTATGCACAGCTATACTGAATTGCGATTGTCCGACAGGTCTCCCCTGAGGAAGAGTCTAAGTTCCTGCGGATCTTTGCAGGGTTTATGCCTGTATGGAGACGAAAGGTCTCTAGTCTGGAGTGGTTTGCCACACTGATGGAACTTACGTGAGCTCGGGTGATGTCTCGGCGAGAAATCTCGGCGAATGTACCTATTGATCGCTTCAGCAGGTGAGATTAGCAACGACATTTCAATCCATTGCTTGGTCCGCTGAGCAAACAAGGTGTGGGAGCCCATGTTCGATATGAAGGAAGAGACTCACGGCGATAGATCAGATAGGACGCAGTGGCTTCGCCGGCATGATTACGAAGGGACCGGGCGCTTTTCTACTAAGAGTTGGACAAGCACATCATCGCGGGATCGTTGGAGAATCATGACTGGAGGGTGGGGATGGTCTTATCGCTTAATTAACTTGAAGATGCCCGCTGTTTGTTCGGAATTTAATTGCCAGATATGGGACTTTGTCGAATGAGCCCTGACGTGGGGCAAAATGAAAAGAATTGGGACGCTCAACGATATCTGTGTGCGAGTCTGTTTGCCACAACGGGTCGGCTCGCTTAGAGCGAGCGCCTACCGGCTCGGATAATTGCGGCTTGCTCAGCGGCGCATTTCCGCCCGGACCCGAAGGGGTCAAAGGCTGCCTGGATTATGAGCGCATCGGGATATCGGTCGAGTTTCCTATCGTCCCCACCAACTTCGTCGTTGTCCAGACCTTGTCTGTTCATGAAGGGAATATTGAAGAACACTCAGGCATGTCGTGCTCTTCCTCGACAGCGCAAGAAATCGGTCTCCTTTCCCAATGGGCCCGTCTGCAATACAGTGCACGAGGCAGACGAGTGGGACAGAAGTCCAATGGCGGTCACACGAAAGCTTTCATACCAGTTGCGTGCCTATGTCTTTATTATTCAATAACTTCTAACACCTTTGATGATGTTGTAGAGATGTTTTGGAGTTGAAAGAAATGCAGATTGCCCTGTCGAGAAATTCCAGCACGTTTCCTCATTTGCTCTGCACAGTCCCTATTGGTCTCGTGCCACTACTTCCCGCCGACCAACCCTTAAAATGTCCTACACCATCCTCATCTCAAGTCTTGAAAGCGGTTGACGAGCTCGACCGTCCGTTTCAAGAACCATTTCCAGCCAGGAGTGCAAGTGCGAGACATGACACTGCCGTGCCTGGTCTGCTACCCTTGGACAGTGCTTGCTCGCCAACGCCATCTCCTGACGTCCCTGCTTCTGAAACCAACCCACCGAAGCGAAAATTTTCATTCCTGCCGCTCCTGCCTCTCTTGGATGCGCCACCTTCGCCTTCGAATCCGGCCCCTGATCTGCCCTCAGTTGCAGATCTAGCGGCGTCGTCTCCGATATCTGTATCAGGAAAGCCGCCATCCTCACCGGACTTTTCGTCAGCCTCCCCGTCAAGCTCGCGTCCGATTTTATCGCCAGCACCCATCAACTTACCCACCCCTTCGTCATCTCCTTCGCCTTCATCTTCGCCTTCAATGTTTTTACCGGAGCGCTTGCGTCGGTTGTCATTATCCCACTCTCCTCCGCGGACTATCGGTTTGCAAACGCCGCCTTCGCCGAAAACATCATCCTCATCTCCTTTTCCAAACTCCTCGTCGCAAAACTTGAATGCACCAGGCCTTCAGGGTAAAGACTTTCGGGGCCTGTTCACACCTCTCCCTCCATTTCCGTTGTCGAACGGTCGACCGCATTCACATGCGTCCGGTCCATCGACATCACGACCTACTTCCGGATTCAACGTTCGCGGATCCATCGTATCATGATAGCACCTCAGCTGTCGAGACCCTTTATGTGCGAATTTTTTGAGAAAACTCTGCCACTCAAAGGGAAAAACTCACACCTACTTTGTAGCTTGTTTAGACAGGATTTGTATCATTACTGACACACTAGTATTAATAGACCAAGACTGTATTTGTCTCCTGACGAGAGAACCCTTGGGGACACATTGAGCCTAGTGATGTACCCTACGGGTGAGTAAATTCTCACCAAAAATTCGTGAGGCTGTTGGTAGACAAGTACGGCTAGTGGGTGACGGCATCATTGATGTGCGTGATGAGGAGCGACGTAAGCACGATGGAAAACAAGGCCCAGGGCGAGTTAGCGGTGTGGGAGAGAAGAGCGAATGATCTCAGAGACCCAGACTGGTGGAACCTTGCCTTGTGGACACCCACGATCAAACGTTATGCCCTCAAATGGCTCTCACGTTGATGGACTCTAAAACAAAGGAGACCATCGACAAGGCTTATCTCTTCTTTCCATTTCCACAATATTCCGAGCAACGTAGTCACATAGGGGTAATCCTCGGCAGCCTCTGCCCACAGCGCTCCCACACCAAGGCGCCCGGCTCTCCAACTTTATTCTCCATCAGGAAAATATCCTAATGTGCGCACTCGTCCATTCAGTTCAAACATTCAGACTTCGTCGCGCGTCTCGCGTTTCTATAACCTCTATCACGCCAGCAGACAACCGTGCAGCAGTTTTTCCAGCATCGAACCTAGATTAAAATGTCGATCCGACTCACACGTTCGCCTTGTACTCCTGACCCGGACCTTGACCAGCTCCCGTATCCGTCTCTCTCGTATCGGGCGCCGCCAGACCATCAGTGACATCGTTCGTCCCACAAAAGGGCTTAACTCCCACCATCCAAGGGTCTGGCCTCGCATGGCGTTAACGCAAATCACGCAGATGCCGAGAGTCACGCCAAGCGTCCGTGAACAAGAAAACAAGAGCACGGTCTAGCACTGCACTGCTTTCCGTGCCTCGTGATTCCAATTGCGTTCTCCAATCAGGCGTATGGTTACACCGGAGACGCCAGATCGACCATGCAAAAGCACGCGGTCATGCTTAATATCATTAGATTTCATCGCAGTATATTTCCAATCGTGGTCTGTATCCATGATCGACAGCCCCACTGCTCCGTCTAGAGCACGCTATGCTGACGGCATCCTTGCGCAGCGACAAAACTTCTTGCCTAGATTGCCTCCGAACGATAAACCAGATGGCTGCGGCCACAGTCATGCATTCATTTGTGTAGTACCAAGGGTCCTTGGCTGAGTCGAAAGAAAAATTGTGCCTCGATAGGAAAATCGCCATGCCGCGCTTATCATCGCCAGACGCGCGTCTTGCCCTGGTCGAGTCAAACCGAAGGAAAATGGAAATCGTGCGCGGTGCGTGAATCCTCTGTTTTTCCACGGAAATATCAAGGGCGTTGCGTGAGAGCCACAGAATCCTCCCGGATCCTCGACCCTTGGAGACTGCGACGGAAGTAGTGTCAGGGTTGCTGAAGGGGTTCTTAGATGAGATTCGTGACGGCTGGCCAGAGTCTGTCACGAGCATCAGATAAATTTGGCGTGTGTAAAGACGGAGCAAGGACATACCCAATCAGGCCCACTAAACTCTGAATTAAACCCCATGCAAACGGTACCCATGTGCTCATGTTTAAGCTGCCCGCGCTGTAGAAACCTGCGAGCCCATATCCAACCACGACGCTACTGACGACACCGACACCAAGTGACGATATGACGAACGTCAGAAAGACCGCGATTCCCATGATAAGACGCGCCTGTGGCTTCTGTCTGGAACTCGGAGACGTATCGCGAGACTGGCGCATCGTGCCCACGCTTAACTGCCTAGTCGGTGGAGCGCTCATGGTAGTAATAGATGCCCATACTCCACATATGATGAAGGGTGGAAGGGTGAAGATCAAGGTCCAATATAAGGTGAACCGGAAGATGTCTAGAATGCAACGTAGGCATACGTCAAATGAGTTGGAAGCGCGATGCAATGGAAGGAACATACCGTTTGCATTGTACAGATAGTGAGCTCCTGGCGGTGTGGGATCGGAATCATGTCGATGTTGTAGTTCTGGTGTAGGGTTGTATAGACTTGGCCATGGTGGTGTCCTGGGCCCAGCCATGGAATTGCATGAACGCGTTCAGGATGGCACGGTGGCTTCGCGTTCGTTTGCAACTCCGACGACTTCACGTTCCTGCTTCAGTTTTGTCTACGAGCTACTGGCTACTATGTCTGCCTTCCACAACACATGAACGCCAGACGACGATAGACAAAATGGTGAAACATTATACGACTGGAGATTTGCGTCATTTGCTCGCAAGATATTCCAATCGTTCCACTACGGACTCCATGGTTCTCGAACTGTGGCAAGTCCGAGGACTTTGTCGACCATGACTGAACAGCTTGCCAATAATAGTATCTTCTGTCCCTGCTTTGACTATCATGACGAGGAGAATGCTGGTGGTCAATGGACTCGCGTCAGATTCTTTGAGATGGCCTGCTCGGGTTACGCAATTCCAATGACACGTCCTCGCTGACTCAGCGCTTCGTGGGAGCTCGTGAGACTTGATCTTCCTAAAATGGTGATTGGCTTTGTCCTCCTATGTGCCAACGCAAAGCTATATAAACGCGACGATGGCCGGCGGTCTGTCCTCCATCACATTCAACATTTCTTCACTCACTTCAAGGGTACTCATCCTTGGAATTGCACTTCTTGCGATATCATACAAACTGAATTCTTTACAACTCCTACGTACTCGTTTGCCATCTTTCACACAAATCGCAAAGATGTCTACTGCTGCTTCTAACTCGCCCATCCAATTTGTTGTTCGCCCCAGCGAAGATCGTGGTGGTGATAACCACGGGTGGTTGAAGACTTTCCATACATTCTCATTCGCAGGGTGAGCGCACTTTGATTATTCGTGATGTACTCTTGCTTATTGCTCCTAATAGATACCAAGATCCCAAATGGTCATCCTTCGGCTCGCTCCGTGTCCTCAATGAGGATCGCGTCGAGCCAAAAACTGGCTTTGGAACCCATAGCCACAAAGAATTTGAAATCTTCTCCTACCTCGTCTCGGGAGAGCTTGAACAGTGAGCCATGCATCATTCTTTATTGAAGAGTAATTACTGACATCAATTTCAGCAAAGACTCAATGGGAAATACCGAAGTCCTCAAGCGTGGTGATCTCCAGATGACCTCGGCCGGTACTGGCATTCGTCACAGCGAGCACAGTCATGGAGGAAAGCAAGTTCATTTCTTGCAAATATGGAGTGTCCCGTCTACTAGGGGCCTCACACCAAAATATTTCACAAGGTCAGTTTGCGAGTCTAACTCACGCATGGGAAGTAGCTTATCGTTCTTTCCAGACACTTCACAGACCAAGAAAAGCAGGACAAACTCGTTCGCATCGTCGCACCGATTGGTGCTCCTGGGGTCACCGAGGCGAGGGAAGCTGAGGGTCCTGCACCGGTCCATTCACCTCTTACCCTCTTCGCGACCATCATTTCTCCATCAAAATCGGTGGTTCACACCCTGGGATCCAAGAAGGTCCATATCCACGTCGTTCAAACTAGCGGCTACAACACTGGGAAGAGTTCTGGTGCTTCCATCCGTCTCAACGGCTCAACATCTATCAGTGAGGGAGATGCTGTCTTTGGAACGGGAGAACCTGGTGACAAGATCGAAATCGAAAACACTGGCGATATTCCCGCGGAAGTTCTCGTGTTTGATCTCGATTAAAGATTGAAGGATGATGTATTCTATAGTATAGAAAATATCTTGTACCACAAACAGATAATAATGTAATTCCTTTTGAACTGTTCTTGAGTATGGACGGTTGCCGGACAAGCGCCAAGGGTGACTCAACTACCTTTTTCCGGGAACAATGGGACAACAATGAAAGAAAAGGAATTGATTCCGGCTTGGGGGTACGCAAGCGCTGCATGGCACTGCTCTCTTTCAACCACGGGATACCCAGCCCTAGTCTCGTCTTCACAGTAATCGGGATGTCATCTACTGAGCTTGCCCAACCCCGAGTCGTCCGCTTTTGCATGGGATACGCTGGAGCAAACGCAGGAAAAACTATCAGATCTACGGATATCGAGGAGACATCAAGTGCAATGACTTACTTGTATGAAGTTCCTAGCGATTTTGTCTGGGAGCACAGACGAAGATCTGGATCTGCACCGATCGAAGTCGTCACGAATTTGGATGCCATGAGGCTGCGTGGCCGACGCGTCATATGGCTCAAACTGCTAGACGTTCATCCAGGACGACGATGGTTTTCAAGATGCTGAACCCGCTATGCTATCGCTCTTGTACGAGTTGAAGACATCATGGTGGCCCCTGTGTCGCAAGAAAGGTACTGAGTCACTGAGATGACATAGCAAAGTCGAGCCGCTTCAGATGTGCATAGGACGCGTATTTTGGCAAGAAGCGATTGTATAAGACATTGAGTGGGATCTCAGACCTAAAGAGGGTTGAGAAGCAAGATATACTGGGTGTCCGTCCAAACTAGGAGGTTGACAGGGTGCGCGGTACGCGGTACGCTTACTTCCGGTTGGTTCTATCTCATCCACACCAATCTGCTCCATCCACATCCAATCTATATTCTTGGATATCATGGAAGACGACCCAATGAATGGGAACAGCTATGACTCAGACGATACAGAGATCGAAATCTTACCAGGCGACCCACGACTCGTCGGCGCGCCTCCTGGACGAGTTTCAGGCGCGCCTCACGAGCCATATGCAGTGGTAGCATTTGATCCCGCAACTCAGAACTTGCTCAACCGATTCAACGTGCCATGGGGAGTAATATGGGAAATCTCCAGGCTGATCACGAACAAGAAAATAGCGTGGCATCACATAACCCCTGGCATTCTGAGCAAGCTTGGAAAACTGAACTCAGAGGCGGTTCCGATGCTCTTCGATCTCTTGAAGCTACCTAGAGAGGGAGATCCGCTCGTCTGGTGAGGCCTCATGCATCTCAGAGGGCGCATGAGTCTAAGTGCATAATGTTTAGGGCGGAACTGGATCTTGAACATGCTGCGATGGTGGAGGGTGCATGCCGCGGTCTTGGATGTTATGAAGGCCCTTGCATTCTCCCAGACGGCACACCCGTCGAGTTTCCAGCAGGATGGTTCGGCGGAAAGATAGAACAGACCGCTACCTTGATACCGAATCCTGCGTCTCCCGATAAATTCAGTCTCGTATTGGACAAAATGGCCCTTGGTCGCTCATTCCAGTGCTCCAGGCGGTTGGGTTCACGCCGTATCATTCGCATCCGCAAAAGCAAAATGGCAGACATTTTGCGAGATACAGATGCGACCAGATTTTTGCAAAGGCATGGTTTTGTCATCTGTGGCAGGGTCTTTCGACTGGTATTCCCCAAAGATGGAGGTGCATATCTAGCCGAATTCGAAGAAGATTATGGCAGAGCTGGGACGCACGAAGATCACCTTCATCGGCTAACCTTCTCTACGTTCATCAGCTTATTCAACAACCCTATCTACAACTCCAGTCAAGTAAGACCCCGCTGCTCATATTGCGTTCACTAATAGTTAAACTCAATCCAGTCACTCTCCAAATGGGCTTCCCGGTTTCAGCTCATCTTTTCGACCTCGCATCCTGTTCTTACATTTGCAAAAGAGAACATTCATTTCTTCGACGATATTGGTCTGTATTAGTGCTTCATGATCTCAGTGATTCGTCCCCTTACCTCCGTTTTAGTCGCTCCCGGGCATGAAAATGTTAGGAAACCCCCAGCTGAAATGATTATGACCGACGGATGTGGCTATATGAACAGCACAGCTCTGAGGATGATTGCTAATGTCATGAAATTGGAAGTGAGGCCAGTAGCAGTACAAGGGTATGCTCTCTTTCCGTCTGCTTAACAAAGATTGACCTATCAAAGGCGCATATACGGCTCCAAAGGCATCTGGATGCTCCACCCTGATCATCAAACTGACAATGAAGGACAGCCCCCAACCATCTGGATACGACACAGTCAGCGCAAGATTAAGTTCTCAGCCAATCCTAATCCGCTCTATGCGAAAGTGGATCCGTCACACTATGTTTTCAACATGTTGCGTTACAATACGCTTACTTCACCGAGTCGCCTCTCCATGCAGACGATCAATAACATGGCAGAAAATGGCGTCCCACACCAAGTTTTTGTCAATCTCATGTCGGAAGGAGTCAATGCTCTCGTCGAACCTCTCACAGACTGGAACTCGAAGAACGCTATGGCCAATTTACACACAACAGTTTCTGATCAAGGTCGAGTTTTGTCCGCGAGAGCAATCCGCCTGGCCGGCGCATCTTCTCGAGCTTTCGGATTCAGCAGATTAGAGCGTACGGATTCAATGGATTCAACTGCGGACAGCGTGGCATCGACAGCCTCGTCGCCCATAGATGAATTCGGCCCAGACATTGATATAGTGATTGACGAAGACGACCGTTATCGCAACCCAGGCGAGGTTGAGCAGATCCCGGCCCATCTAATAAATGTCATCCGCCGCAACCTGATTAGCGGCATGCCGAGGGAACCCTCGGAGGCAATTTTGGGAATGGTCAAAGCAGGCTTTCACCCTCAAAAATCCGATTTCCTGTATGATCAGCTGCGCATTTTCATGAAATGGGTGGTGGAAACATATGTGAAAGAATATCATCTGCCGGTCAAAGAATCGGCCGAAGCTTTCATCGTCCCAGGTTGGCGTATAGATTATTGAAGCATAAGTGGAATATTGACGATGACCTTGCAGATCCATTCGGCATTCTCGATCCTGGAGAGATTTATTTTTACTCGTCTCATGGCTACGTGGATCCTAAGCAATTGAAGACCCACATTATCACAGGGCCTGTTCTTGTGAGACTTTTCGTGGCCGTTCTGGCGTCCCACGCTCATTGATATCCCATCAGGTCGGGCGAAATCCTACACGAGTTGGCTCCGACATAAGGAAGTTCACAGCCATCGATCGCAAAGACGGGTATCCTACCTTTCTACAACAGTACGCTGAGTATAAGGATGTTATCATCCTCTCTGTCAAAGGGCCTCGATCCCCGGCCAGTTATCTCTCAGGAGGAGGTGTGCATTTTTTTCCCTAGTGTGTGAAGATGCTGACTGGGTACCTAGATTACGATGGCGGTAAGTCTCGATGTTTTGAAAGCTCATTTTGTCGTGTGTTGACCTTCCTTAGACACTGCTTATATTCACTGGCGACGTGACTTGGTTGATCCATTCTGTGATGCTCCCTTGCTGGTTCCACCATCCGACTTCTTGGGTTTCAATTTCGAATCCACTATTGAAAGAGTATCCACCTGGCTTGACAGGACGGCGGTTCTAAATCCAACCCAGCGCATGCACATGACAACGGAAGCCATCGGACTCAGCTTTCGGGATCGTACAGTGGGCCAATATTCTCAAATGCATGATGGAGCGGTTTATGCGTAAGGATGGGATATACAACGCGGCCTGTCGCCTGACGATTCATTCTCAGTTTTGGTTATAATCACCCAGAAACGGTCCGACTTGCTTTCATGTAAGTCCACCCTTTTCGTACTGCGTTTGCGCTGGGTTCAACACTCTCACACCACTATGTGTTTCCTCAGGTTCAATGTAAGCCTCAACTTGTTTGATTTGAATTCCATCTCTTACAGAAGCAGACCTGTCTTGACGGCATCAAGACGGGACTTCGAGTGAAAAAAGAGGTTTACGAGATGGACAAGAGAATGTATCTTCGACCACTACCACCATGCATGGCCAAAGCAAGTCGTGAACCGAGAGGCGAAACTGGAGGGTCCAACACTGTCCATCGGAACCGTCACCCATCGCTAAAGGGATTTGTCCTGGACCGCCTTATGGAAGCTGGAACAGCCTTGCAAAATGCAGCTTTGAAGCGCTATGAAGACATACCGAAGGTTCGCCAGTTCTCTGACCCCGACTTCACAGCAGTGCACGAGGAGGCCCACGACGCTGTGTTGCGCCTCGTCAAGTATCAGCCTTTGGAGAACCCCAAGTACCTAGAACTGAAGGAATTCCGGAGGATTGTCAATGACACTCTGGATGAGTATAAGGATTTGACTGCATTGATGGCTCGACGGGCTAAAGGAAAGAACAAGATGCTCTCCGCCGAGCGCTATGCCAAGATCGAGGAGATCACAAGAAGATTTCACAATCCGGAGCAAACAGCACGATACCACACGAAGGATGAGGTCAAGCGCTTTATGGCTGCTACTGCGTATACGTACTGCGTTCACCGAGGCGGAGTCAGTCCGATAAGTCAAGAATATGCTTTTCATATGGCATACACCACTTTGTGTCTCATAAAGGCAGAGGCAAACCATCACATCTTCAATACAGTGACGGCTGGAAATACGGGCTTCCTCACCTTTGACCAACGCGCTGTTAACGCAGCCAATAGCAGCACAGCCTGGTGATGATGCCATGTAGGGAATATTCGGACATCCCGAATTCACATTTTTGATCGAGGGTTCTTGGATTTTTTGGGACTGTATTCGACACACAGCATGATGATGTAGTTTATTGTATCTGTACAAGACTGTAAATTTGTTAGGCTGGTGATAGCTATTCCGGATGCCACTATGAGTGGATCACGAATTAATTCCCTCCAGGACTGATAAACAACATGCACGACGGGTTGTGAGATGCAGCGATTCGTAACATGACGCAGGTGGATATCGAATCTGAGAAACGAATATATTCCGGCAGCCACATATTTACAGCAACGGGCCGGGGGGAATAGGAAGCTGCGAGAAAAGGAGCGGCCACCAAGCCTCGAAGAACATGTTGAAGAGATTGGCTGCTTCTCTCGCCTCCTAGCCAATATGCACATGTTCGTTTAAGAACTAGTATAGGCACATTAGGGGGGTTGCTGGTAGCGTATTGTGATAAAACCGCCGTCGTCAGCGATTTCCTTCAGCGATGGTATTCAGACATCGCATCACAGCTCCGATTCCTTCTCGCACGAGCTCGCGTTCGGATTCTCGTACGAGAGGCATTATTCGACCTTCGAACTTATCCGGATGGAAACGTAGAAGGTGAGGCCGAAGAAGGTCCTTGAGAGGCTTAGGACCTTCTGAATCATCTGTGTCCTGATGAGACATAGAATCAAAGATGAATGAGGATATAGCGTCAGAAGCGAGGGCGTCTGGGTCGGCAGGTAAATCGAACATGGGCCAGGGAATATCGGAGAATTTGAGTGACGAAGGGGGAGGGGGTATATTGGCCAGGTCTTTCCAGCTCTCTTCGTAGAGCTTCCATCGATCCTGTTTGCGCCTCCGTTCGTTTTCGACCTTTCTCTTTTGGCGTAGCTCCTCCTCCAATTTTTCTCGTTTGCGTCGCTCTCTTCGCTCTGCCTTCTCCCGTTCCTTTCTCGCCTGCCGCTCTTTCTCTCTTCGCTCCATCTCTTCGGCTTCCTTCTTGTGTGTTCGCCTGATATTGACCACATCGGTGTCGGTGAGTAAGACCGAGACAAAATTATCGTGAAGATGGAGAGTGTTCCCGCACTTGTACATGCCCTCGCGTATCCATTCCGCGTACGTCTCGTCGTCCATCGAGTTCAAGTTGGCATTGTCATGCTGACTTTCCGACCGTTTGTGCCGTTGTGGAATAACCGACACAGGGTCTCCCCAACGATCAAGACTCGCTGCTCGTGGATCGCCAAATCTCCCGTATTCGTCCTCGTCCATGGCATCGAGCAGCTTCTCTTCAAATCGTCGTTCCTCAGCTGCTCTTCTCAGGTTCTCGTATTCCTCCTCGGTCATGTCTAGATGACCTAAGTTCTCGTCATAGAGTGTTCGTTTGCGAGGTTTAGAGGATGAGGCTGACGCCACGGGTGTAGGCGAACGTGGTCTACGAGTTTTCTTCGAGGCACGTTTGGCCCGACGCCATTCAGTTTCTGCCTGTTCAGCCGGTGTAGTCTTGAGTTTAGGGAGAGGCATAGCATAGGCAAGAGCCGAAGTTCTAAACGGCCGTGGTGATTAGTATGACGATGAGCTCACAAAACTCCGCTCAGGCTGACTCGGACTCGACTCACTTGTGCTCGAGAAGCTCACTGCTGCTGCCACCATGCCATCCACAGCAGAGCTGATCGTCTCACATGTTCTACAACAGCTCGAAATACACAAAAATTCCCAGGACAGCGAACGTCCGCTTTTTGTCGCTCTGCAAGGCCCTCAAGGTTCTGGAAAGACATACCTAACCAAACGACTGGAAACCAGTCTTACTTCTCATCCGCATAATTTACGAGTGGCAGTCCTATCCATCGACGATCTATACCTACCCCATGACGGGCTCGTGCAAGTCGCTTCCAACAACCCAAATAACAGACTTTTGCAAGGGCGTGGCCAACCCGGAACGCACGACGTCCCGCTTGGCCATTCGATCCTCGTCCAACTGAAGAACATAAATACTGGGGGAACGACTGACAAAGTCACCCTTCCCTTCTTCGATAAAAGTCTATATAATGGACAGGGCGACCGCTCAGAAGCTGGTTCTATCAATGTAGAAGGCCCTCTGGATCTTGTGATCCTTGAAGGCTGGTGTGTTGGCTTCCATTCTTTGCTCCTTCATGATCTGGAAGAGCGCTTCCATTCTCCAATTCATGGGGTCGAGGGCGTGTTCGATATTCATTCTGTCCGCAAAGAAGACGTGCTTGAGATCAATAATGCGCTACCTGCGTACCATACTAATTGGTGGTCTTTCTTTGATGCATTCATTCAGGTAATGGAGATTTCCCTCGTCCGTTCGACCGTACTTATTGAAGTGATTAGATCAAACCACCTGATAGCCATCCCTACTCCCACATATACAAGTGGCGATTGGAACAAGAGCATAACATGAAAGCGAATAACGGAGGTCGTGGGATGACTGACGAACAAGTAAAACTGTTCGTGTCTACAATTCTTGGACATGCGTGTCCTTGCTAATTTTTCCTCCAGATTTATTGACCGCTATATTCCGGGTTACATATTCTTTTCGGACGGGATAACTAGGGGCACGCCAGCCGATGGTGGCGCATATACCCCTCCTAAATGGATCGGACATGGCTTGAAAGTACTCATCGACGAGAGGAGAGAGGTCCTGAGTTGGGAAAACTTTTAAGCCTACCTCAGCTACATGGCGTTCAAATCAAAGACGTTCCCGCTCTCGAGGGATCAACGGCCCTCCGCTATGACTCAAATGACTCGGCCGAATCAACCGCTTTCAGAGGCTAATCTAGGACTGGGAAACTCGCTGACGCTCTTTCGTCGTTGCTTAGTCAGCTGATCCGGGGTCACCGCTCTGTTGCACGGAACGCCTAAATTCGCTCCTTCCGCGAGAACATACGCTAAGTATGCCCTAGTATGTCCTATGATGACTTCTCTATGGCTTACGCGGCTCGTGGACGCCTAGCAACATCTCTTCTTCGCACCTCCCGGCGCGTCACGGTTTCGGTTGTCTGTTCAAACGTGCCTGATCTGCGTAGTCTTTTACTCGGAACGTCACGTTTACGGCTGCAATGTCTGCTGAGTATGTACGAGAAGAGGTCTTCCCGAACCATAATGCATGTGAACCACTAGCACTAGTCTTTGCTCGGCCACGAGATGAAACGCCGGTGCTCTCTGTCTGCCGGCACATCACATTCTGGTCTGGCATTCTCTTCCTAGACCCTTTTGGGCAGATAGTAACACAGTAGTATCTCAAGGTTTCATTATCACTATTAGCATATCTAGGCATCACTAATTATATATGACACTGTCGTACCATGAATCAAAGGGTCCGAATTCTTGCAAACTGTCAATGGATCAAGCTTCCTTAATCGCACGAGCTAACTCATCCATTCCATCATCACGCTCCCAGAAAGCGGCATGGCTAGGTGGGAGATCATCCTTCTGTGTCGTCGTATTGACCTGGTCTCCACCGAGACCTTCAAGGTACTTAGCCTTGACCTCCCGATCAGCAGTCTCGAGCACACGTTCTTCTCTACTGCCTTTCCAACAAAATCGTTCAACGATGTGACGGATCAGAAGTCTAGCAAGGATGTATCCGTGTGAGGCGGATAATGCGATCAACAGAGCGGGGACGATGGCGTTGCTATACGTCTCTTTGAAGGTCGTATGAACTTGAGCGTCTAACGTAGTACTGATGGGAGCTCGGGAGCCGATGGCACCGGGTTCGAACAAGTAGACCAAAGCAGAGTTCGTGAGAGCAGCGAGCCAGGTGATGAAAGCCTGTATATAGACTTAGCTACGGGGATGATGGCCATCAAGAAATAGTCTCACCATGGATTCAAGCCATGGGCCGATGGTATCTGAGCGCTGAGGAAGAGGACGACGCATGTGCGTCGAAATCTTCAGAGCATCACCCCGCAGCTCGAACCAATTATTGAAGAGGGCCATCACTGACTCGCTATTAATAAACGAAAGGGATCGACATTGTGTGATGCTTACATGGAGCAAGAGGCCAAATCGTTGACCAAGCGGTGACATAGCCAAACTATGCCCCCAATTAAGCTAGGTCCAATCGTTGAAAGCTAGAACTTACTTGAGTGACCATCTCGGAATAGTCATCTGAAGTTACATTAGCAAGATTCAGTTAGGAGATATTATCCCTCGTACCGAAAAGTTGGTATTGAGGCAAAGCGACTTGATGGCGGACATACTCCAAGAATTCACGCTCTTGTTTTTCGCCCGTCTTCTCGTCGTCAAACACGACCCGTTTCTTCTTCCCGTTGACCCCATTAGCCTTGACGGAATTAGCGCCTCGCAATGCGAAGGGAAGCACGACCTCCAGCCCGAAGTTGATGATTTGATTCGTGACCTGACTCAAGTATTAGGGCAAACACTTCTTGAATGAAGTGGATAAATATACCGTATATGCGAACATTTGATCCTGTAATCTTGAAGGGTTCACTTTCTGCCTTGCTTTGAGGAGGTTCGCTTCGAAGATGCCACCAGCCTCCTCTTTCTCGCCAACGAACTCCGCGCCTGTGAATAGCCACCCATGGATAGCACACATAATCGTTTCGTGAAACGGCACGTAAACGAAGGCGGACAAGGCAAGCCCAAGATATGCGACGATGGCAGACAGGGCAAAGGTCTTAATTGTAAGGGAAGAATCGAACGTGCTCTGATGGAGATGATTCTCCCAGTTCGTCGCCCGAATAGCGTACGATCTATACACGGCCAAGAGTCGCGGAACAAGAGCGATGAAGAGGATTGTAGGACTGAATGAGATGTATTGACGTCCCGGTCCCGTGTAGATCTGAGTGACGAAGGCTTCAAAGACGAAGATGCCCGTAAGCAAAGCTGCGAGGACAGCAGCGAAGAAGGTTATGACAGGGACAGATGCCACCATTCTCAATTCGCGTTTCCACCAAGGGAAGGTTCCAGCATCGTTAGTGTCGACGGTCTTGCCAGTCGTGTCCCCGCGGAATTGAGGTCTTCGCACTTCAACCTTCAAAGCGCCGCGTGATCCCCATCGAACGCTCAGGATGCGTTCACGAATACGCCACCATTCGACGAAAGTGATTGACCAGAGAACGATTATAGTTGAGTAGATTGGACTATATGGCGCGCCATACCAGAAGAAGAGTAGACCGAGCGCCGCCGGGAAGATAAGTGATTGGGCGTATGAAGACAGGAATGAGAAATAAAGTGCGACGGATTCGCCAAACTGTCAACGCGCTCAATTTGATCCCGCTCTAACTCCTGAAAATATTCGCCACACACCTGGTACCGTAAACCCTCGAGTTCCCTAAAACCAATGCCAAATCCTATCTGACGTCTCGTCCAAGACTGGAGCCATGTGTCGTTGAATTTGTGAGAATGGAGAGCCATAATGCTTTCCAATCTGGGCCATGCTTGGGCTCCAGGCACGATGCCGAGCCCTCCCTCAAGTGCAGATGAAGTGATGTAGGTGTGCACTAGACGTATTCTGTCGGCAGGGGAGAGAGGATCCGTCGTGAAATCGCGAACATTGGAAGGCAATGAAGCGGATGGGAGGCCTATCAGGAAATCTGAGTGACGTTCTCGTTGAACGAGCTTCGTAATTTTGTCCCAAGGAGTTTGCACAAGGATTAGGATTTGACCATGGGCAAGCCCTCGTCGTCCAGTAGCTCGTAAACCAGCCTTGGTCAGAATCTGGATGAGACGGTTATATTCGTCTTGGGCATTCCTGGCCTCTTCGACTGCCTCTTGTTTTGAAAGAGTCCTAGAGTTGGCAGAGAAGACCAGGATAAGGTCGACGTCTGGAGGGTTGGCAGCCTCGAAATTTGAGGCCATTGTGGTGATGGGCGGGGACAAGATCTAAGGCAATAAGGGACGCATTTCAACGTCATAATGACAGCGCCCACACGTGCAAATATAGCCGTGACCGCTCTTTGAGTCACCCAGCTCGACGTTTTCACGGCCTGCACCTCAGACAGTCGTAAAGTCGCTCGTGAAGCAAAGACAATGCATGGCAAGCTCGCAGAATTCTCGGTCGCTATGCCTCTCATGTCGACAACAAGAACAAGACTCTATGCCACTCTAAATTTTTTTTTGTTCTGTGCCCTCGCCGGTTCATAAAAGGCGACCAAAAATCATAAACCTAGTAGCAAAGACAAGATGCTCCCCAGAGTTCGATTCACTAGGACCTCTGAGTTCCCGCAAACACATCGATACTGGATCTACAGAACCCGCATCTCATGCAATCCAACGCTAATCCGAAGACGGTGGGCCATTGTCCTCTCATGGATCGACTCTATTCGTCTTCCATCTCTTCAATCGGGCTGGTCAAAATGGCCAGACACAGAGGACAGGATATTCCGTTTCGAGCGAGTGGACTCGGATCCCTCTGAGGTTCCTGCGAGGCAAATCGAAGGTGGCATCACTCGCCAGATTTTTCACCTCCCAAATGACATCTTCGATCTCTTGGATCCTGCCAAGCAAGCAGAGTGGGTTCGAATATTCGAACATCCGGCCGTTTTGGATGGTACCGATGATATGAACGCCCTAATTCGCGACATCATCTTTATCATCATGTGTTGTGTCCCCGGGCTCATAACTATCGAAGAAAGGGACAACGAAGGCAAGGCATGGCAGCGTGGTGCTCCGCCCACTGCTTGGGTACACCAAAATCTGGTGCACGTTAGGAAGCTCCTCGGAAAGGGCACTCAGAAGGGTGCTACTAGCACTCTATGAACCCTCTCACATCACGTTCTATACAAGGACAAGTCCGCTAAGTTCCGGCCAGTATTTTTATAGATGATGTATAGTACATGCACAGTCAGCGAATAAGAACAACTCGAACATGAGAGTAAAAACATTGACAAGAAGTCCCATTCTAAAAGCTGATGCCAAGGGGTATCTCGAACGACTCTTCCAATATCCTACGCAGTCACACCATTGACACCAGCTGGTTGACCTCCTTGCTGAGGATGTCCATCTTGTACACTCATCCCCGCGAAATGACTCTGCATCTGCCCATACTGATCCTGCCAATTGCCGGCACCTCCTTGAGGTTGAGATGGTTGAACAGCCTGCTGTTGCCCACCGAGAGGATAAGGATTAGGAGGATATTGACCACTTGCGGTGGGCTGCATCGACATATATTGTTGTGAGCCGTACCCTCCCGGCGAACCCGGCTGCTGCTGTTGTGGCTGACTCCACTGTCCGGCAGCCTGACTAGCACCTGGATTTGGGAAACCTGGCTGACCGCCAGCGTAAGGAGCCGAGGAGCCAGCAGCTACGCCGCTAGCATCTGGCTGCGGTAGCGAGTTACCAAGACTTGCCTGACGTTGTATATGCGCAACGTTCGGCGGGAGTGATTGCGTTTCCGCAGGTGGACCATGTTGAGGCGAAGGGAGCGAATACGAGTCTTGGCGGACGGGGGCAGCGGGGGTAGGTACTGGCTCTGGTTGGACTTCTGATACACCAGGCACATGCTTGAAATATACGAGGCCGCTCTTGTCTGTTCCTCCTTGAGCGTAATATCTGATGTTCTAAGTCAGCAACAAATTCATTTCAGACAGGGTATGATACGAACTGAGCCCAATCCTGGGCACCCTTGTCGTCATATCGTCCGTTCGGGTTATATATATAAGGTGGAGGTCCCGACTGGAATTCTGGAAGAGGTTGAGCAGCGGCCGGCTGTGCTGCCTGGACAGGCTGTGGTTGAGGAACTTGCTGTTGAGCAGGTGCAGGCTGACTAGGTGCCTGATAACTCTGTTGTGGATATCCATTCGGGTTCTGGGAAGCGGGCCTAGGGAAGGTATTCGGTTGTGGCTGGGGTTGTTGTTGAGGCTGAGGTTGAGGTTGGGAGACATTGGCCTGAGGGTAGGGAGCATGTGCTTGGGGGTCAGCAACACCAGGAGGATAGGCTTGCTCGGGATAGCCTGCCGGTGGACCGTTATAACCAGGCTGTTCGTAGATATTGGGATTCCATCCGAAGCCTGTCCCCGGTCTTGCCATCGGGTTGACACCCGGGAATCCAGGCGTGCGGGTTCTTGGATCCTGTGGCATTTGCTGTCGCGATGCACGACCATCGTATGCTGAGTAATCGTCAGTCAAAGTTCTTGCGATTTGTGAAAGAAAACTTGCCTCCGGTATGCCGAGCCAGGCTATCTTCGATCATCTGATCATACATAGTGCGGGCCTTCAGGAAGCTCTCTTCGATCTCAACCAGTTGAGCTATGAACAGTCATCAGGGACATTCCGTTTGGATGCGGCCGGTAACATACCGCGTTTCTGGCTGTATTTATCGATCAATTTCACAATCTTTGGTCGAAGGGCAACACTGTGATGGTACAGTTCCTGCGAGGAATTGTTTCAATAGAGCTTCAAGGGCGAAACGAACTACACAAACCGATATTTCCTCGTTATCAGCCAGATTGTCTTTTATAGGGTCAATTCCGCGAAGGAGAGCCAGGAGCCGGTCGATATTGGCGGCCTGAGTGAAGACATTCGCTTCCTGCTCTGCTTCCTTCTGAATATCCGCGGCCGTTGGTTCGGGAAGTACTTCCTGCAAGAACATGAACATCGCAACGCGAGGCAATAAACGTGGGTGACGTACGACGTAGTTCACAGGGAAAATGCCAACACGAGCTTTCAGCTGCCCTTTCCACCAGTTCTCGTATTCTTTACCAATAACACGGATGATATCACCCTTCTGGAACGCGAGTTCGCCAGGCTGAGTCGGCTCGAAGTTATGTAATGCCCGAACACGAGTCAAGGCTGACGATGAGGTCGTTGACATAGGTGAACCAGGCTGAGCAGGCGCATGAGATGTCTGAGGGCTCTGTGCTCGGTAAGCTGTTGAAGCGGGTTTAAATTTGGATGCTGCGGGACCTGCGGTGGGCTGGGAGGATACTTGGGGTTGATATAGGTCAGAACTCGAGCCTGCGCCCGAACCACCTGCACCGCTTGAAGAGGCTGCGACGTAATTAGACCACTGATCTCTCCCGCCTTTGTCGCGGATGGACATCTCGAGGGCTCTTTGAAGTTCTTCTTCTTCCTTACGGCGCACCTCGTCGTCGACCTGGGGTGGAGGGACTTCAGGGGCTTGGTCGAACTTGTAGTCTGAAATCTTGTGCTTAATATCATGCATGTAATCATAGAACATCGACTTACTCTTAGCCTTTAGACTCTGATAAGTTTCTTCTATCATCCCCAGGGACGAGTTATCTTCGTAGTCTGTAACCCACATGGCAATCAATGAGAGAGCCTTCTTTCGCACTCGGTCGTGGGTCATCTATCAGTTATGAGTTCGAGGACAGGCCCCAGGTAGGCTTCAGGCACGCACTCGATCAGTGATCAACTTCTCGAGACTCTGGCAGAACGCGCGAGAAGCAATCTCCCTGTGGACTTCAACGCCGCAATTCTTCGAAAGAGCTTCCGCGAGAGCCAGTGCATAGAGTTGAACGTTGGATGTTCGGTGGGCCAAACGTTTGATGAGAGCAGCAATGACGTTACGGGCCCTGTTAGAGAAGTTGGCATTGCAATGTTCCTCGTGTCCGGGATGGAGGCTAACCCTTGCTCGCCCTCGTCATTGACTTTATCACAGAGAGTGATGATGAGCTCCCAGTTCTCGGTGGTCAAATTCTCGTCCGTTGTTTTCGCTAGAAATTGAGCAGCATTTGCGAAATGAGCATTTGGAGCCCTCGACGACCATTCTCAGGAACCGGAGACTGACCGACAATATCATCGTAGGGATTTGGCTGCCCTGCTCTGAACATTGTGAAGACGTAGGAGGAGGCAAGAGAAAGGATATAAAGAGCAGCAAGGGTATTAGCTGCGGGGATGTTCTCGAAGGCTGTGAAAGGGTGGATCGGGCAACTCCGCTGACGATACAAGCATTGTATCCGTCATCTTGACTCGACAGTCGGCGTCGATGGCTAGAGGTATGTGCTCGTGATGGTCGGCGGTGCCCTCTAATTTGGATCTAGTTCCACGAAATTTTCGATTACTGGAAGAGCTGGAGAAGGGCGAGAAGGGCATTGGCGATGGGTCGTGCTCGTATGGGCTCGAAGATAGCGACGATATCTTGATGAGCCACTGGAATGGGACTATCATAGGTCCTGGACATGTCAGTTGTGTTCTCAAGTGTGTCTGGTGTCTCTGATTTATTGGATCTGCAGACGGTGCACGAGAACCGGATATACAGTCTGAAGATCTACTGTGGCGACAGCTACCCCGACAGGCCCCCCACCATCGCGTTCCTGTCGCGCGTCAATCTTCCGTTCGTGCAGGTTGATGGCAAGGTCGACCCGAACAAGCTGAGCGTGCTGGCGAACTGGAGTCGCAATTCGAGCATCGAGACGATTTTGGTGGAGATCCGGCGGTGAGTGCAGAATAATAAAATATATGCTGAATTAATTTAACGACGTGGTTGCAGAGAGATGGCATCGTTCAACAACAGGAAGTTGCCCCAGCCGCCTGAGGGGAGTGTGTACTAGTTAGTGGTAGCGTGTAGCGTGTATGAAGTCACGAGCTGGGAAATAATAATTAGTCGTTGCTACTTGAAATTTATTCGATCGCCCTCGCTTCGTCCGCGCCCTCTCCTCCTCTCTGCCTCGTTCTCCTGTCCTCAAAACCGCTGGGTATACACCGTCCACACTCACTCTCGCCGTCGCTGACATCCACACAGACATGGCAGTCAGGAGGAGCCCTTCCAACGAGCCCCTCCCCGTCCACTCCAGACGCCACATTCAGCCTCAAAAACAGCAGAAATATTCTGCTGCCCCGTCGTTGGCATCCATCCCGAATCCAAAGACATCCAGCCCTGAAATATTCCACTATATATCCCCAGACTCGGATCCATCGTCGCCGCCACGCTCGCCTCCGTTGCCCCCAAAGCCAAGGCCAGGTCCGTCGTCTTTTCCACACTCAAGATCTGGGTCGAGTTCGGGTTATGACACGACGACTACAAATACAACGTCTTCTCTGCCTTATAGAAAGGGCCGCTCTATCACCACTGCGCTTTCGCCAGAGCGTAACTTGCCAACTTCGCGAAAGTCTTCGCCAGGAGCTGAGCTGCGACAGTTGGACGTGAAAAGGCTCATGAGCAAGCCTGCGAGTCCCTCCAATACATTCTCTCCACATTCCCTGCCCACGAGTCCAGGTCGATCTTCATATGAACTTCCCAGTCCTGCCATGAGCCCACCACGATCACGACTTCGCGAGCAGCCCTCTTTCAGCAGTCGCACCCATGTGTCCCGCCTTGATCCCCCACAGCGTCCCACCACTGCTCCTATCGAACCAAGGGCTTCACACAATCTCAGGGAACGCGAGCGGTCTCGTACTCGAAGTGTCTTTGACCGTCACGAGATCATCCAGCATATCTCTACGCCCATCACCATTCCCCGTAACACAACGCCAGTTCTCACCCCTGCCACCACTACATCTTCCTCTTCCACGGCTCCACGACGTCCGCCCCCTCTCACTCCAGCAGCGTCTGTTGCCATGGCTTATCGTGCCTCCGAAAAGAGACGCGAGCAGCTGGCGGCCGAAGCTAGCCCTGGGACTTTCGATATCGATCTCCCCCGTCCAGCTTCTCCCGCTCGAATGCCTGAACAAACCGCCGGCCCTGCAATAGTGGAGCCTGAGAATGACCCGATATCATACAAGTCTCCCCTTGCGTTCGCACAGACGTTGACACGCAAGGCATCTCAGAAGTTTAAGCGCCCGAGGACAGCGTCTGGGACTGAGGCTTCGGATCGTCCATCAAGATCCAGAGATGGATCCGTGGACTCGAGGCGAGATCACTTTAACAGGCCGGTTCTGAGGATCTCTACCGATCAATCGACGGACGTGGCGACCCCTGTCCCAACAGCTATGTTGACTGGCACAACAGATCGTGGGGTTCACACAAACTCTGGTTGGCCAGCTGAAGATAACCGCTTTGATACGTTTGGGAGGACTCCGAACCGCAAGGAGACCAAAGCTGCGGATGCATCCTCTCCGAGCAGTTCGTTGTGGAAACTGGTGAAGCGGATCAGCAGTAGTGCACTTCGTGACAAGAGTTTGGCTCAGAGCTTCGATTCCTCGACTGCTCCTCCAGTTCCACCCCTCCCATCATCTATCCGGCCCGACTCTGAGATAAGTCCTGCGCCAACGAGGTCCTCCACGGCATCATCGAAACAGGACTCGAAGCAACGTGCAAAGCCACAGTATATCTCCACACCAGGACTCTCACGACCGCGAAGACCGAGCACTACCACCTTATCTTCTTCACCAATATCCTCAGACATTGCGTCTTCTCGATTCTTTGTGAACAACCTGTCTTCGGCACGTTCGTCATCGTCCTCGTACGGGGAAGAACTTGTCCCTCCCGTGCCTTCCGTCGGAGCAGGGCACGAGCAGCCCCGCCGCCAAAAGTCTGCCCCTGCCACTTATGACGAAAAGCCGAAACTCCCCCCATCCAATCTGCATATCCACGACGCACCCATTTCTCATCACAACTCACTTTCCTCCAACCACTCCTCTCATTCTTCTAATTTTAACACTATTTCAAATCGGACTATCCGAAACGTAGCTCACGAAAGGGAATCCATCACGCCTCCCGAACGCAAGGGTGACGAATCTCCCACGATGCCGACGTTCTCGACGAGCGCTCGGATTAACGATTTCTCAGGCGAGACGCCATTATCTCGAACGCCATTCTTGGAAACAACCGGTGTTAGACCGGCGAATCCAAAACCATATCCCGTATCCTCTGAACCATCTCTTAAAGTTACTGGTGCAGGTAACCAAGATAACTCACTAAAAAATCCCCCCGTTCCGCGTCGTGATCCTCGTCGACCGAGTACATTGCCTGGTGGCGCTGGTACTCCTCGAGGATTCACTGTTCCTGCGGTGCTCACTATAGAGGGGGGAACCAACGCTCAGCGTGCTTTCAATCGATCTCCTTCGCCTCCCTCTCCTCCTTTCCCTGACGGGTTAACGCCACGGACATTAGCACTAAATGACCAACGTGCAGTGTTTAATCCCAATGCTTCGGGGAGGCGTGAAAGTCACTTTGCATCACCGCAGGCTCGGTCGCTGAGTGTAGATGCCAGCAAGACGGCCGTTTCTCCCCGATTCCGGAAGCTCGATGCTCCTGTGAAGACGCTTTCGGAACGGGAGAAGAACGACCGCTGGAACGAACTTCTTATGCGAAGCGATTTGGCGGGCGGAACGCTACATGCTAGTACATCGACCGGAGGACTTTTATCTGATGAAGCTTCGGACATACTCTGACTTTTCTCTCTTTCTCTTTACTCTGCTTCTGAGCGGCAGTGAATACGCTCTTTAAAATCAATCGTCGCAGCGCGCCCTTCTTTACTACACACGTATAATCTCTCTCATCTCTCTTCATCTCATCTCATCTTTCTCTTTCTTTCTTTCCTTTCTTTTCTAAATGTTCGTTCATCCATATTGCTAAAAAAGATGACGAACCGGAGGCTGCTAGGCATTTTTGTTTATATCCTCACCATTTATTTGATACCACCATGCTATTCCCGCTACTGGTAGTCCTAATCATAATGTGATACGTTGATAGTAATGTCCAGGGTGACTTATGCACGCGAGTAAATTTGGACCGGCTGAAAGATAAACATGCACGTCATTCTGTAATCATTTTTCAGGTACACCGCTGGAAGGTTTTTTAGCTTCCCACAGAGCTCGGCGCCGTCTCGAGGGGACACTTGATCCAGTACGGATTCCGTATTTAGTTCTCATAGCACTCGGCTCGACGGGCAGAGACATATGCTTCGTTGAAGTTCGTTGTCAAATATTGAAGAATAAGAAGTACAATCTGTGAGGCCCTACAACTAATAGAATCGAATTTCTCGAGCTGCTTCTGTGAGACTGGGAGACCGAAATCAGTGCGAAAAAGCGATACCATCCGAGTTATGTTAAGCTGGTGCAGGGGATATTGGGCGCCGAATACGTTCGTACCGTTCGCACAGCTTTTTGTGCTCCGCTGCGCCTAATAACAAACGAATACGATCAGCTTTCTTGGGTACGAAGCCCCATAGTATGTCGATTTGCTCGACAAAGTCTTGCCAGGCAGCCTCATCCATCTATGTTGTCAATGAGTTAGTAAATTATGGGGCTGGCGACTATTAGAGTATCATACCTCTTCACGATAACGAATCGTAGATTCGGAGATATACCGACGTGTCATTAGAACCCAAGCGTCCGCATACGGCGCTTGGCTGAAGCATACACTCTCCTCGATCTCCAAAAATATTGGGTTCATATACTCTGTCAAGAAGACGATCCGGTCCTCTCTGCCTCGTGGATCTGTATCGATGGCCCAGAAAAACAGGGCCGCCAATAACAGGTTGTGATGCTTGATGTAAATCTTCAGCACGGTTGACGCGAATGAGGGAGTTCGAATAAGTGCCGGCTTGTTATAAGGACGAGACTCCATGAGTTTCAGCAATGCGGTATGAAGTCGATAATTATGATCCGAGTTTAACGAGGGGAACCACTTGGTGACAGCGAGTTCGACGACAAAGGCGAACCGGTCTGGCCATCGGCTACTAGGGCGGGATTTTTGTAGCGCAGGAACAACGCTAGCAGCCATATCAACGATGTTCGAGTGATAGAGAAAGAAGCATACGTGTTTTCAAAGGCCTCGATACCGTCACTCCCTGCTCTGCTCAAACATTCCACGATCTCTGATGCCGCACTGCTGGCTCCATTCGGATCTTTTCCCCATGCTTGCACGCGAGGGGCGAGAAAATTGCCATGGTCGAGGAGGAGACGTCGTTCTTCAATCTGGGGGGAAGCAGGATTTCGATCGATACGATCTCTGAGGGAGCGTATGATCACGGGGAGATACGATTCGTCGGGGCTAGTGTACAGCTCTTTGATCCACCTGACCAAGTCATCTGCCAGAACCTGATCGGACGCTTGGATTTCTTTAAGGGCACCTTTGAGGACGAAGTTCATTTCAAGCGGCTCTGAAGTGTTGTCAGACATAATATTTCCTGCGACTACGAGACGCACATATATACGTCAGTACGAAACTCCATGTATGCAGTCATATATGCGTACCGTTGTGAAAGCGGTGGATGACTGAGCGAAACGGAGGGCGAGACGGAGTGGAAAGAGTTGGCGACGAAGAACAGCAGACGTTGGAGACTGGCACAGATGATCACCCAGCAATGGTGGTAAGGAGAAAAGAAGGGAGAGTCGGTCGTCCTTTATATACTGCAGTCGGGTACGTCCGGAAAGAAAGGACGGGTTGACAGCTCTGACGGCCGAGTGATGTCATTCTCAACATAGGAGGAGAGAGCGCGTCGCCTGCTTTGAGGACGAACACAAGCAGATTCGCGACTTTGGGCGCCTATTGATTCACTCCCGGATTCGGTGAGTGCAGTTTAGGCGCCGAGTCGATCAGCGGCATCAAACCGACGCCTGTGGGTACTTCCACAATTCAGGTTACGGATCCCGTCGGTCGGATAATCCTTCAGAATGATGAGCATTAATCTGGAAGACGGACAATCAGAGCTTACTTGCAGGATCACTATGCATGATGACCAGAGTCGAAGGAAGACAGCAAGGTGGGCCAGAGTATCCAAGAGTATCAGCTTAGTAACTCTAAGGTCATTGCGGCAGCTTGTATTTGCCTCTGATACCCACACAATGGGTAGCAAAGAGTACAGTACTCCGAGTCGAATCCACCTCTCAACATGTTCGAAGAAGGTCGACGCGCAGTAACTTGCAACTTGTATCTTGACGATTTCGTAGCATCTTCAAGATGGATCCTAGATGACCGAGAAACTGGAGGTCCTGCTTTCCGCAAACGCAGACAAATATCTGATCATTGTGAAGCCCTCGTGTGCACACTTGTTGAGCCAAAGCTCGAGCTGAACGTCGAGGTGGTTGTTGTTGTTGTTGAAGTTTGTATTTATAACCCGCGTTAAGCAAACGAGTGCTAAGTAGCGGGGGCCCGGTCGTTAGACCGGTCCTGGGAGTGTAGTCTAGGATTATACAGTTCTAATTTAAATGTATCTGTGAATTGTGGAATTGGGAGGTAGTGTTTTTGTGTAGGCTTTGGAAATGGAGATTGCGGTGTGGCTTTTTGTTGTGGAATAATGAATTATAAATTGGCGAGGGTGGGCTCCGCGAGCTCTCCCGTTTTTGTGTAGGCTCCTGTGAGTCGAATGAACTCGGCGAGGGCTGCCATTCCTTTCTCTTCGTTT